>CM061921.1:7029028-7310426 GCA_031002005.1 Vandiemenella viatica | reverse complement strand
GAAGCTTCGAGCTTACGGTATATCGGATCAGCTTTGTGAATGGATAAAGGATTTTCTAACTGGTCGGTCGCAGTATGTTGTCGTTGAAGGAGAAAGTTCTTCTAATCTAGATGTTACATCGGGTGTACCTCAAGGTAGTGTAATAGGACCACTTCTTTTCTTAATTTTTATAAACGATCTCGGAGATAAAGTGAAAAGCCTTTTTAGATTGTTTGCTGATGATGCGGTTATTTATAGGGAAGTAAGAACTTTGGCCGATTGCTTAGAAATTCAGCGCGATCTGGATGTTATTTTGGCTTGGTGCGCTGAGTGGCAACTTACTCTAAACTGTAAAAAGTGCAAGACAATGAGCATAACTAACAAAAAGAATCCGATTGTTCAGAAATACGAGTTAAACAATACAGTTATTGATATGGTCGATTCTATTAAATATTTGGGAGTAACAGTACAAAGGAACATGAAATGGGACATACACATTAATTCTTTAGTAGGTAGAGTAAATTCTAGGCGGCGATTCATAGGTAGAATCTTGAAAAATTGTAATGAACAAACAAAGGAGATAGCGTACAAATCTCTTGTGCGTCCACATTTGGATTATTGTTGTGCCATTTGGGACCCGTTTCGTAAGGGATTGATCGAAAGTATAGAGAAAGTACAGAGAAGAGCCGCTCGATTCGTGACCGCTTGCTACAGTCCTTATGAAAGCGTCACAGAACTGATTAGTAGATTAGGTTGGGAGTCTCTGGTAGATAGACGACACACGTTTCATTTAAACTTATTGGAAAACATGCGTACTCCAACTTTCACTCATGAGTGTAGTGAAATACTTCTTCCACCAACCTATTTGAGTCGGAAGGACAGGAAAGATAAAATTAGAGAAATAAGGTGCCGGACTGATTCTTATATGAATTCTTTTTTCCCTCGTACCATTAGGGATTGGAATGCACAGCAAAGAGATTAGCTTTGGTGCTGAGCACCCTCTGCCACCCACAATTTTGTGAATTGCAGAGTATATATATAGATGTAGATGTAGATGAAGAGAAGTAATGAGCTGTATTTCTCGTTTTATTGATAGCCGTAACACATGTGCCACTGCCAGAAATTGGTTAGGTAAATGGAGGGGAGGAAGGTAAAAAAAAGGGGGGGGGAAATACCATGAGGCACCGTACACTGGAACCGTGAGGTACAACTGACAGTGCGCGGGACAAGGATCTCACGTACCTGTAATCCTAACTACAGTTTTATCAGAGTTTCTGGAGTCATCAAGGAACATTCCATGAAAGTTTCCAATCCCCGACTCATAAACTTTATATATTTCCATAACAAAATACACACATATCACATGATGATAATCATCTTCTTTATATATATAAAAATCTCGTGTCACGATGTTCGTCAGGGATGAACTCCGAAACTACATAACCAATTTAGATGAAATTTGGCTTAATGTGTGTGATTTAGTCCAACTTAAAAGATAGGATAGTTTTTATCTGGATTATAGACCTCAATATTTATTATTTGCGAAATAAATGTTCATTAAATGTTTGTCATAGGACAATGGTTTGTAATTATTTGTAAGCCACCAAGTCTAAGCGGTCTGCTGGCTAAGTGGTTAGGGCGTCTGACTGGAGATGGAAAGGTCCCCGGTTCGAGTCCCTGTCTCGGCGAGGATTTTTATAGAAACTTAACCCGGAATTAACCCCCGGCGCAGCATGCTATATGAGGTGAAATACGCCAGGACCGTACTGTGGTTCGGATTCGATGTTAAAATGTAGGTCCCCTGTACCTGGCAGGATGGGTGGGCTAGGTAAAGGCGGCTAAGACAGGGGCAGAATGCCCAGCCAGTAGAAACAATGTCACCAGGTCATTACGACCACACGTAATTATTATTATAGTTCCATAAGTTTCTAACAGATGGCGATGTGTTAACTTATCTATACAACACTTGGTTAGCTAGGTTGGGTAATCAATTAATCATCCAGTAGATCACGTTGTGTTTCAATTTATTTATGCTACAGTTTATTCCTAACAGATGGCGATGTGTTAATTTGTCGAACCATTCAGTAGATGGCGTTGTATTTCGATTTATTTATGCTACGGTCTATTCCACGACATATGTGTGAGTTTCTTCAATTTTAATTGTGCTGTGTATTGTGTTATAATTATGCTGTATTGTTGTTCATCGTTTGTGTGTCTTTATACCTAACGACAAAAGTAATTGCACACATGAATATAACATTGAAGAAAACGTTACGATAAATTCGAATCGTGTAAGCATTTCTCGCTAACTTATCATTTTTCTTCTTCTTTTTGTTATGGTCAGCTAGACTCCACGTGTCAATTTCAATTCCTCTCCTGTTGTTTTTTCTTTCTTCCTCCCCAGCACTCCTCTCTACCTTTGAATCCTGCCATATTCAAAGTCTACTATCGAAAAATTTTTCTTTCCACACGGTTCACTGGTATTATTTCGTTTCAGATCTTTCTAAACATCTTGAAAGCCTGGTGTCATCCATGCTATAAATGTATCAAAAAAATATCACTCTTCTTTTTCTGTTATTTTTTTCAATGTTATTTTATTTTTCCTCATTACTTCCATTTTACTGTATTTTTCAATGGACCCAAAAATTCCGGTTTCACCACTGTATTATAGTATCTTATTTTAAGGCTTTCAGAAAGGCACTTTTTGTTGTAATTCAAATATTTTTCAGTGAAATGTCGCCAAAGAATCTAACCTCGACAATGCGTGTAGCAGAGAGGCAAGACGCACGACTGTGCCTTCAATACGCCGTGGATATGTACGCCAAGGTTGAAAACAAGCATTTGCGATTTATTCGATACAACCAGGTTGAATTACGATCGGAGGAATACATCATCTTACGAGATACTGTTATCGGCAATATTTATGAAAATTTAAACGCCATGATATCGGTAATGCATTTATTTTACCTTCAAGCTACATCGGCAGTTCACGGAACATGCAGGAATATATACAAGATTCGATGACTTACGTACGTCATTATTGTCGTCCAGATTTGTTTATTACATTTACATGTAAGGAAATACAAACTTTGCTATTACCAGGCCATCAATCAATGCATCGTCATGATGTCACGGCACGTGTGTTCGAACAAAAATTAAAATCATTGATTGATTTAATCGTAAAACATTCAGTTTTAGGTAAGACACGTTGCTATCTGTATTTGATTGAGTGGCAAAAGCGAGGTTTGCCTCATTCTCACATTTTGATTTGGTTTGAAGTTAAAATCCGTCCAGAAGAAATTGATCAAATAATTTCAGCCGAAATTCCGGACCCATTAATTGATCAAGAATTGTTTGATATTGTTACCAGTCACTCGATCCACGGACCGTGCGGTGCTTTTAACATGACATCGCCATGCATGGAAGGTGGAAAATGTAAGAAGCGTTTTGCAAAGGAATATACGAATGATACTATTACGGATATCGATGGTTATCCGTTGTATCGCCGCAGAAACGCTGAGAATGGTGGCCAAACATTTACAATGCGAATGTCAAATTCTAGAAACCAAGTTGAATTTAACAATCAGTGGGTCGTACCATACTCACCATTGCTTTCAAAAACGTATAAGGCTCATATTAACGTCGAGTTTTGCAGTTCTGTAAAATCCATTAAGTACGTTTGCAAATATGTTAATAAAGGCAGTGATTTAGCCGTATTTCAAGTTCAAAATGAAAATAAAAATGACGAAATAACACGATACCAAATAGGTAGATACATCAGCAGCAACGAAGCTATCTGGCATGTTTTTAGTTTTCGCATCCATGAAAGAGACCCTTCCATCCAGCATCTTGCAATACATCTTGAAAACTGTCAACGTGTATATTTCACCGAAGAAAATATTTTCCAAAGAATACTTGAGCCACCAAAAACGACAAACCACACACTGAATTTTTCACATTGTGTCAAAAACCTTATGTGTTCCGCCAATTCGCAAAAACATTATTATACGTATACCGATGTTCCAAGCTATTTTTCATGGAACAAATTAGGTAAAACATGGTAGCCACGTAAACAAGGAGAACCACATCCTTCGTTCGCAGGCATATTCAAAGCAAAGACTTTACACAGTGCATCCAAAACAACGTGAATGTTTCTTTCAGCGTTTGTTATTGGTGAATGTTCCCGGACCAGCTTCTTTCGAATGTTTACGAACAGTTAATAGTCGAGTGTTCAATACATGTCGAGTGTTCAATACATGTCAAGATGCATGTCGCGAATTGCAGCTGCTGGTAGACGACAATTATTGGGACCTGACACTTGCTGATGCAGCGTTGACAGCCACGCCGAATAGTATTCGTCAAACTGTTTGCAATTATTTTGACAACATGTTATCCAGCACAATCTTCGAGTTTGTGGGAAAAATATAAAAACAGTATGACTGAAGATATAACTGAAATTTCAGTTTATATAAATAAATAAAAAATAATTTATTTATTTATTTTATAAATATCAATTTTTATATAATTTCAATTAAGTAATTTGTAATGAAATGTAAACTGAAATTTTTTATGATCATTTGTCCTTAATTTAAACTCTCCGTAACTCTTTACCAATTAAATTTGGAAATTTCAGTTTATATAAATAAATAAAAAATAATTTATTTATTTATTTTATAAATATCAATTTTTATATAATTTCAATTAAGTAATTTGTAATGAAATGTAAACTGAAATTTTTTATGATCATTTGTCCTTAATTTAAACTCTCCGTAACTCTTTACCAATTAAATTTGAATTTCCAAATCGACTACAATGTTTTTGTCTTTATTAGTGAATATTAATATGACTACTTGACGAATTTTAGAATAACATTAATCCAACGTACTATAATTAGTAAGTCACAGCAAAGCGTGATCGGGTCAGCTGGTAGTTATATATTTTACAGATTGATGGTAATTTTCACTTCCCCCAAATTACTTACTACGCGCTGGCAATAATTATAAAGTAATTGGCATCAGTAAGGGATGCAGCCTTAATACCGTAGTTCAAAATTTTACTATGCCAATAATGAGTAAAAATCATTTAAGGCAACCCACACTCATATGTTCGAAATGGAGGTGAAGATACCTTTTAACAAGACAAAAAAAAAAACCCATTCTATTTCGCAGTTATTAATACAAAACACTTCTTTAAAACAGACACAAAACAAGTAATACTAATGTTTTTAGGTAATGTTGTCAAATTTTAACATTTTTTCCTCAGAAAATTTAGTTAATAAATGAATAGTGCTTTATTAGGCTTGAATTCTTTATCTTCCCTTTTTCAGAGTTGATTTATCTTGTCAATAAGTTATACCGGGATTCGTTATTATTCCGAAAGAAAGTAAAAAATGGGTAGCCAAACACAAAAAATAAGCTCCACTTCGAAATTGCAATATGACACGTTTGAATATTTAGTAGCATTGAGTGTTCTGTTGCAAAATTTTAGATATCACTTCGCAAAATGTTACGACAATCATTGAAACCTCATTGCAACCCTATGGTGTCATCATTTTGCGGAAATACGCATCAAGTTGTCATTTACTTATTTTTATTCTTTCAGAACTTTCTATAAGACAAAGTGTATACTTAACTTCAAAGGTTGACCAGACAGTTTAAAATACTCTAATATTTATACGATTAGTGTGGCAAAGTTACCTACATCCTTCCATAAATTTATATGGGAGATGCCTTCATATTTGATGTTAATCTAGCACCAGTTTGACAGTACTACAGATGCTGAGAAAATGCATACCGTTAAATGGTGCTTTTATCTCGGTTATGAAGTCTTAGTTGACCAATCACTTTAGGAAAAATATGATCAATTAAAACTTAACTAACTTTTTGCTTTAATAATTGTTGCAAGAAAAAGAAAGAGTTTCATTCCATCTAGAATGCTTTTAAAGAACACTTTTCTGTCAGATTCAAAATAAGTAATATTAATTTCTTTATGAAACAACAAATCAAAATCATAGTTTAATCGCCAAAAACTTCTTTAGTAATATTAAATACAGACACAACAGTAAATCCTCCTACTAAAAGAAACGCTCATTTATAGATGTTGGCAAACTATACTCACTAAGTTGTCAATAAAAGAGGAGAGAAGGCAACACTGTTCTACAAAAAAAACTTTTTTTCTATTTCTGTAAAAATACCTTTCGTTCCTAGTTGTACTTCGAGCATTGATTTCAAAACTATTTTTGGTTTCTTTGTGTCATGGATAGTTTACGAGTAATCGAAAGGTTATTTGTTTTTGTGAAATAGTGCAGAACACATTAGCTGAAAATCAATAAACAAATCAGATTTTTATTATGTTATTAAGTTAATGAGATTAAGGGAGGTTGGAATCTAACGTATAACAATGTATACTTAGTGTATCCGCTTAGTATCATTTATTAAGCATGAGTAATTACAGAAAATTCACAAAAAATTGAGTCACCATATAGTAATTCCTGTCACTTTTTTCTCTTGTATTGACAATCTTCTTTCGCTCTAATGATATTCCAGCAATAATCTCCTAACATTGATGGTAGACATTTCCCTACATAACGCCTTTCTATTGTAGATATGTCTTTATGGAATTTTTCACCATATTCATCTGATACGTCTAGTGTTGTAAAAAAACGGTTTTTTTTCTGGCTTGAAAAAAAAACATGAAAAAAAACTTTGAAAAAAAAACATGTTTTTTTTCTGGAACACGTTTTTTTTCACAACTACTAAATCTCGAATTTGTAAGGCAGTTATCGTTTAAAATGACTATTTTAGAGTTTATTCTAAGTACTTATCTTAGTTTAAAATCTACTATATTTTTCTGGTTCAGTAGGAAAAAAAATTACGAAAATATTGGCAAAATTGACTGAAATTTTCTTTGTGAACGGGGATTTCCCGAAAAGACTAGGTTGCGCGAGAAGGAATCCCCATTCCCCATTGTTTGGATTGATACTTGCTATTTGAAATAGTGCTGCCAACCCTTTTTATAACTTATTGGGCTTTCCTTATATTCGTATACTTGTTAACTCTCAGAGTATAGTGGAACTGACTCATTAAATTGTCAGTAAGGGAGCGTGCATAAACCACATAGCTCCATTTTGGCCTCCTGTGGAAACCCCCCCCCCCCCCGCTCGCGTAGCACCTAGCACGTAGCTATCTTCCGTTTTGATTCCAGAAGACATTTTGTACTGTTTTCTCTTGTCAGACTATTGTAAATTACATACGGATGTAATTAACTGAGGGAAATAAGTACTCACATGTTGTTGTGAGTTCAGTTCCTCATTTTAACTGTGAAAAATGTTACGAAAGGAAAGTTACGTGGCCTGGCTCCGAACCCCCCCCCCCTCTCCCCACGTAGCCTTCCAGCTAACCCCTCCTTCCTCTGGACCGAGCCACGTAGTTTGTGCACGGTCCCTAATTATGAATCGTTTCTTTGCAACCGTTCGTGTAAACAAACGATTGAAAAGAAGTAAAGCTCCTATTTTGTATGATAATAGATTTTAATTCAAACTTAAAAGACCGTAATACAGAACTATCGGTGCAGTCTTTATGCACAGTGTGTGCTTTGCTCACAATTTAAAATTGCAATCTCAAAATCTTTTGCGTACAATACAAGGACAACCAGTAAAAGAAAATTTAACTATTTCTGAAGTTATGGATCTAGAGGAGACAGAAAATTCCGACACCGATCGAACTAGTGTTGGTAGTGCTGATACTAGTGAATGTGGTACTGACATAGAGGATGAATAAAATTATGTTACCTATATATATACACTTATGAATCATTATGTGAGACATTATATGATTCAATATGACTTAAAACACACTTGTAAAACGGAAGTTCATAAAATAAAACTATAATTTATCAAATATATTGTTTTCTGAAAAAAAAAAAATTTAGAAAAAAAACACGGGTGCTAGGTTTTTTTCATGTTTTTTTTTCACAAAGCTGAAAAAAAAACATTTTGTTTTTTTTCAGTTTGCAACACTAGATACGTCACTACAACTCTCTGTGAAATATTACAGATGAGAGTCTATGATATGTACCTTCAGAGACATATTGTACTCAAGATCTTCATATGCTTTGGTCATGTCATTCACCATTACTTTGTAGCTGGCAGCTGTTTTTCCAAGAAAGTTTTCTGACACCTTCTTGAAACACTCCTATGCTCTCTTTTCTTTGGCTGTTAAATGTGCTTAAAAATTTGTATCTTCCTGCAGCTCCTTGATTTGAGGGCCCACAAATACACCTGCCTTTATTTTGGCAGCTGAAAGCCAGGGAAATCTATGAGCTACATATGCAAATCCACTGCCTGTTAGATCCACAGAAAAAATTGCTTCATTAGGCCAAGTTTGATGGGAAGTGGTGGAAGTAGTATATCTTCAGGAGCTACCAGACTTTCACACTGCATACTTTTTTCACCCATTTTCCACTTCTGCTTAGGCCATTTTTTTCACATAGTGAGAATTTGTGTCACGACTATCCCACTCGCAAAGAAAACATTAATACTTTGCGTAGCTTTGTTGCATTCCCAATGTTATAGCAATTACTATGAAGTCTCCACATATTTTCCACTTGTGTTCATTGTATTGTAAAGAATTTAGCATCCTCCACAAGAATTCGTAATTCCCTTTAGTTAAGCTGGCGTAAGAAAATGGAATATAGGGGATTTTATTTCTATTGTGGAGCAAAACCCCCTTGAGACTTGTTTTAGATGCATCTACGAAACGTCTCCACTCCTCTCAACAGTAGGTGAAGTTCACCACCTTCATTAGACAGGAAACGTCATTGAAAAATGTCAGTGCTTCGTCAGTTGCAAAATAAGGAATAAAGGCACGTTCTCGGTGCTTAAATACACTGATTTTATTGCTTTGGTGGAGTAGATTATACTCTTGTAACCTCGCACCAAGCAGTTGGCCTTTTATTTACTTGGTCCTAGATTACGCACTAAATCATTTAAATCTGCTTGAGTTAATAAATGTGGCGATGAGTAACTTGAAAACTGATATAGAGGATCGTTTGCTCCCCATGTGCCTTTGAACAAGAAATCGTCACGTCCGATCACTACTGGCGTAGCAACATAGACATATATGCCTATAACGTCCCTGTTAATGCCATAAATGAGAATGTATACATATACTGTATATAAAAATTACGCAAAAAGAATGCCTGACAACGAAATTCCGTTTCCAGATTTGAATGTTCCCATGATAATTTGGTTTAGAATCACACATTTTAATATCAGAAATAGAACCCTTGTCAAACAGTGCTATCATAGATTACCAGTATAACATAACTTACAAACACAAAAAAATTAATACATAGGAGTATTACAAGAATAAATTTTCGCGCTTTTTTATCGTTATAATGCGGTATTAGAAACGGTATTGCGAGACAGATAAAACGTGACAGGAAGATGGATTTACGTATATACAGGAAATGATGGTGAAAGTGCTGTCATTATTTCATTCAATTATTTTATCTATTGCATTTCTGTATCTTTTGTATGAGAGGGACAAACATAGGAAATTATTATTTTCGCATGATTCTGCTTCCCAAAAAACTCATTTCATCAAGGAAAAAAAGATTTTATTAATTTCATTATTCTTTAATAATGACGAATAATATGATGTATTTCTTGTTCTATTGGTACCAGTAACACACGTCCCACCGCCTGAAATTGGCTAAGTAAATGGTGTGAAGGAGGGCTAAATAAAAAATTAAAAAATTAAGACAAAAAAAAATGCGCTGAGACCCCTCACACTGGAACCATGAGGGGCAACTGACAGTGCACGTGACAAGAACGTCCCTGCCATCCCAACTACGGTTTTAGGAGATTTTGTGGAGTCATCAAGGCAAATTCCAGGATTAGAACTTTCCATGAGACAAAGGTACATTTAACTTCAATGTGTGATCAGACAGTTTAGAATACTCTTATATTATTAGGATTAGAGTGTGGTGTAACGATTAGTGTTCTGGCCTCGCATTCGGGACGAAGGCGGTTCGAATCCCCGTCCGGACATCCAGATTTGGGTTTTCCATGGTTTCTCAGATCACTCTAGGCAAATGCCGCGATGCCTTTCTTCAAAGGACCATGGCCGAAATCCTTCCCATTCCTTGCCCCCCATCCTTTCTCGTCTCTAAAGACCTCACTGTTAAGAGGCGTTTAAGCAGTTAAAAAAATATAGGATTACTCTAGCAAATTTACCTACATCCTTCCATAAATTCATATGGGAGATGCCTTCATATTTGCTGTTAATCTTGCACAAATTTGTCAGTACTATAGGTGCTGAGAAACTGTATACCGTTAAATGGTGCTTTCATCTCAGTCTTAAAATCTTAGTTGATCAATCATTTTCGGAAATAAATGATCAATTAAAACTTAACCAATTTTTTGCTTTAATACTTGTTACTAGGTAAAGAAAGAGTTTCATTCCATTAAGAATATATTTAAACAATACACACTTTCATATCAGATTCTAAATAAGTAATAGTAATTTCTCCATAATGCATTTAATCTTTATATATATAAAAATCTCGTGTCACGATGTTCGTCCGGGATGAACTCCGAAACTACATAACCGATTTAGATGAAATTTGGCTTAATGTGTGTGATTTAGTCCAACTTAAAAGATAGGATAGTTTTTATCTGTATTATAGACCTCAATATTTATTATTTGCGAAATAAATGTTCATTAAATGTTTGTCATAGGACAATGGTTTGTAATTATTTGTAAGCCACCAAGGCTAAGCGGTCTGCTGGCTAAGAGGTTAGGGCGTCTGACTAGAGATGGAAAGGTCCCCGGTTCGAGTCCCTGTCTCGGCGAGGTTTTTTATAGAAACTTAACCCGGCATTAACCCCCGGCGCAGCATGCTATATGAGGTGAAATACGCCAGGACCGTACTGTGGTTCGGATTCGATGTTAAAATGTAGGTCCCCTGTACCAGGCAGGATGGGTGGGCTAGGTAAAGGCGGCTAAGACAGGGGCAGAATGCCCAGCCAGTAGAAACAATGTCACCAGGTCATTACGACCACATGTAATTATTATTATAGTTCCACAAGTTTCTAACAGATGGCGATGTGTTAACTTATCTATACAACTCTTGGTTAGCTAGGTTGGGTAATCAATTAATCATCCAGTAGATCACGTTGTGTTTCAATTTATTTATGCTACAGTTTATTCCTAACAGATGGCGATGTGTTAATTTGTCGAACCATTCAGTAGATGGCGTTGTATTTCGATTTATTTATGCTACGGTCTATTCCACGACATATGTGTGAGTTTCTTCAATTTTAATTGTGCTGTGTATTGTGTTATAATTATGCTGTATTGTTGTTCATCGTTTGTGTGTCTTTATACCTAACGACAAAGTAATTGCACACATGAATATAACATTGAAGAAAACGTTACGATAAATTCGAATCGTGTAAGCATTTCTCGCTAACTTATCATTTTTCTTCTTCTTTTTGTTATGGTCAGCTAGACTCCACGTGTCAATTTCAATTCCTCTCCTGTTGTTTTTTCTTTCTTCCTCCCCAGTACTCCTTCATTATTGCACTCCTCTCTACCTTTGAATCCTGCCATATTCAAAGTCTACTATCGAAAAATTTTTCTTTCCATACGGTTCACTGGTATTATTTCGTTTCAGATCTTTCTAAACATCTTGAAAGCCTGGTGTCATCCATGCTATAAACGTATCAAAAAAATATCACTCTTCTTTTTCTGTTATTTTTTTCAATGTTATTTTATTTTTCCTCATTAGTCCTTAACTTCCATTTTACTGTATTTTTCAATGGACCCAAAAATTCCGGTTTCACCACTGTATTATAGTGTCTTATTTTAAGGCTTTCAGAAAGGCACTTTTTGTTGTAATTCAAATATTTTTCATGTGAAATGTCGCCAAAGAATCTAACCTCGACAATGCGTGTAGCAGAGAGGCAAGACGCACGACTGTGCTTTCAATACGCCGTGGATATGTACGCCAAGGTTGAAAACAAGCATTTGCGATTTATTCGATACAACCAGGTTGAATTACGATCGGAGGAATACATCCTCTTACGAGATACTGTTATCGGCAATATTTATGAAAATTTAAACGCCATGATATTGGTAATGCATTTATTTTACCTTCAAGCTACATCGGCAGTTCACGGAACATGCAGGAATATATACAAGATGCGATGACTTACGTACGTCATTATTGTCGTCCAGATTTGTTTATTACATTTACATGTACGGAAATACAAACTTTGCTATTACCAGGCCATCAATCAATGCATCGTCATGATGTCACGGCACGTGTGTTCGAACAAAAATTAAAATCATTGATTGATTTAATCGTAAAACATTCAGTTTTAGGTAAGACACGTTGCTATCTGTATTTGATTGAGTGGCAAAAGCGAGGTTTGCCTCATTCTCATATTTTGATTTGGTTTGAAGTTAAAATCCGTCCAGAAGAAATTGATCAAATAATTTCAGCCGAAATTCCGGACCCATTAATTGATCAAGAATTGTTTGATATTGTTACCAGTCACTCGATCCACGGACCGTGCGGTGCTTTTAACATGACATCGCCATGCATGGAAGGTGGAAAATGTAAGAAGCGTTTTGCAAAGGAATATACGAATGATACTATTACGGATATCGATGGTTATCCGTTGTATCGCCGCAGAAACGCTGAGAATGGTGGCCAAACATTTACAATGCGAATGTCAAATTCTAGAAACCAAGTTGAATTTAACAATCAGTGGGTCGTACCATACTCACCATTGCTTTCAAAAACGTATAAGGCTCATATTAACGTCGAGTTTTGCAGTTCTGTAAAATCCATTAAGTACGTTTGCAAATATGTTAATAAAGGCAGTGATTTAGCCGTATTTCAAGTTCAAAATGAAAATAAAAATGACGAAATAACACGATACCAAATAGGTAGATACATCAGCAGCAACGAAGCTATCTGGCATGTTTTTAGTTTTCGCATCCATGAAAGAGACCCTTCCATCCAGCATCTTGCAATACATCTTGAAAACTGTCAACGTGTATATTTCACCGAAGAAAATATTTTCCAAAGAATACTTGAGCCACCAAAAACGACAAACCACACACTGAATTTTTCACATTGTGTCAAAAACCTTATGTGTTCCGCCAATTCGCAAAAACATTATTATACGTATACCGATGTTCCAAGCTATTTTTCATGGAACAAATTAGGTAAAACATGGTAGCCACGTAAACAAGGAGAACCACATCCTTCGTTCGCAGGCATATTCAAAGCAAAGACTTTACACAGTGCATCCAAAACAACGTGAATGTTTCTTTCAGCGTTTGTTATTGGTGAATGTTCCCGGACCAGCTTCTTTCGAATGTTTACGAACAGTTAATGGTCGAGTGTTCAATACATGTCGAGTGTTCAATACATGTCAAGATGCATGTCGCGAATTGCAGCTGCTGGTAGACGACAATTATTGGGACCTGACACTTGCTGATGCAGCGTTGACAGCCACGCCGAATAGTATTCGTCAAACTGTTTGCAATTATTTTGACAACATGTTATCCAGCACAATCTTCGAGTTTGTGGGAAAAATATAAAAACAGTATGACTGAAGATATAACTGAAATTTCAGTTTATATAAATAAATAAAAAATAATTTATTTATTTATTTTATAAATATCAATTTTTATATAATTTCAATTAAGTAATTTGTAATGAAATGTAAACTGAAATTTTTTATGATCATTTGTCCTTAATTTAAACTCTCCGTAACTCTTTACCAATTAAATTTGGAAATTTCAGTTTATATAAATAAATAAAAAATAATTTATTTATTTATTTTATAAATATCAATTTTTATATAATTTCAATTAAGTAATTTGTAATGAAATGTAAACTGAAATTTTTTATGATCATTTGTCCTTAATTTAAACTCTCCGTAACTCTTTACCAATTAAATTTGAATTTCCAAATCGACTACAATGTTTTTGTCTTTATTAGTGAATATTAATATGACTACTTGACGAATTTTAGAATAACATTAATCCAACGTACTATAATTAGTAAGTCACAGCAAAGCGTGATCGGGTCAGCTAGTCTTGAAATATTTTTAATCACCAAAAAGTCTTCCTTAGTAATATTAATTACAGATACAACAATATATCCTCCTACTAAAAGAAACTATAATTTCTGGATGTTGGCAAACTATACCCACTATGTTGTCAAAAAAAGAGGAGAGGTGTCTATCGAAGATTACTAATATAACATAACCAGCGAACACAATTAAATAGGAAAAATACAAGAATAAGTTTGCGCTCTTTTTAACAGTTATAATGCCCTTCTAAAAACTGAGATTACAAGACAGATAAATCTTGACAAGGGGGTTGCTACTTGGTTTTACAGATCCGAGAAGTGATGGAGCAAGCCCTGTCATCATTTCTCTCAATTTAATTTGACTTATTGGATTTTTTTCTTTCTGCATCTTTGTCTGAGAGGGACGAATAGAGGAAATATTTATTTCAACTTAATTTCGCTGCATCTTGGAAAATAATAAGCTTTTATTTATATTTCTTTTTTAGTAAGAACAATAAGCTACATATCTATATCCCAGTGTCTGAAATTGCCGTGGTAAATACATTAGAGGAAGGATAAGTACAAAAAAGACAAAAAACAAAAACAAATGAAGGAAAAAAGTGCACTGAAGCGCAACACACTTGATCGCGGACATACAGCTGACCGTTCCCGGGCCAGGATCTCACGTACCTGCCGTCTTAACTACAGTTTTAGGATGTTATCGGAGTCAACAAGTCAAATGACATGATAATCGTTGAAACCTCGTTGCCAGCCTATGGTGCTATCATTAGAGTGCCAAAACGTTTATCGTAAATATACCAGTAGTTGCCACTTACTTATTTTTATGCTTAAATAGTTCCAGATCATACAGGTACATTTAACTTAAAAGAGTGATAAATAAGTTTTGAATACTGTAATATCACCGGGATTTGTGTAGCAAATTTACATACATCCTTCTGTAAATTTATGTGAAAACTGCTTTCATTTCCTCACCGTTTCTGAAACGTTGAACGTTTTCCGTTGAAATTAAAGAAAACGGGGCGGAAAATTGAGTTCTGGTATGATTTTGTTGCACCATAACGCAACACTTCACACTGCCCTCCAAAGTCCGAACTGCTGCAGCGATTTAGGTGGGAGGTAAGGTAACATCCTCCATGCATTCCAGATTTAGCACCATGCGATTATCATGTGTTCGGTAAGCTGAAAAAGGATATTGGTGGACTACGATTTCAAAACGATTACGAGGTGAAAACAGCTCTCCCCAGATAGTTATACAGCGCTGGAGGTGATTTCTACCCATCTGCAATAGAAAAGTTGATTGAATATTCCGAGAAATGTAGAACTATGGGAACTATGTGGAAAAGTGAACTTACATTGTATATTGCCATAGCCGTGTTGCCCATGTGGTTTCGTAAAAGGCCATAATTCGGAAGTGTAACTTACTTTTTGATTCACCCTTGTACAATGACTAAATGTTATGTCTCATAATACTTTCACACGACTGTCTACTGCCCAGTAGACCAAACAATACAACAAATTAATTGTTAACTCGTACTGAATATCTTTAGAACAACTAGCAGGAAAACAGGGACTCTTACCATGATGACATCAACTGATTCAAAATACTGTTTCACATGAGTATTACAATGACTCCAAAGACAGAAAAAATTAATCTGGGTGCACATTTCTTAAAATAATGTCATCAAATTTTTTAGTCTTGTTTTTATCATTTTTTCCATCTTTTATCTGGGTGCGCACCAGTGCAACAGCTAAGTCGAATCTACAACGACACTGCCTACTCTTTAATCGAAGAGTTTCAGGCCAAATTTGCACCTCCATTTCTTTGGTCTTAGTGACGTTACAGGCCTCAAATTCCTGTTATACATAGATATCAGCAATCTTAGCCAACGCACTAAATTCCTGCTCCTGATTTGGATGTTATTAGTGTACACATTTATCTGATTTTGTCACTCATTCATTGATTGACTGAGTGATGGTCAACACTAAGATACTTCCCGTAGTGATAGAAAGTTGTAATTTGGAACACAGATAAAAATTATAAGTCTTAAGCTCCTAATTTCCTTATACCTACCTCAAAAGTAATATCGTTTTTTACCCGAATAACTTTAAACACCTGAGATATACATTATAGACTGAGCTTAGTAAGTTTAATTAATGTGTTAATTTATACTTCCTTCCTTTCCTTACTTTGAAAGTTAGTGAAGTTCAATTTTTTTTATCGACTGCCAGTGGGACACATAGCGCCACGCTACGGCCGATTTACCCTCCCTGAAGCGATTTCTCCGGGAACTCAATGTACAGCAGGCTGATTAGGTCTGCGGGATCATCTCGAACGACCAGCTCCATAAAAAAATCCTTGGCTTCTTCGCGGTGGGAACCCCTGTCTCTCATTCAGTAGTCAGATGCCATACTGACCAAGCTATATTGCCAACCTTTATAAATACAAATTTGCTGTAAATTGACGCTGAGTTTTGTCGATTTTTTGTTTCTTGATTATGTTCAATCACTGATGCTTTTGTCTTCCATTATGGTAGAGAATTTTTGAAGGATAGAAATGGTAGTAAATATTATAAAGAAAAGAAATTTCCTGAATATAAAGAGAGTAAGAAGTCTGAGAAAACCTTCCACAGAAAATACGAAGAAAACGTCATTTTATGTCAAGAATGTAAGGAATATTACATTTTGAAAACCGTAATAATCTAAATACGACTTTTTGCAGCCTGTATAAATTTCTCTAGACGTCAAATAGATGGATATCGATCACAGTCGAGTAATGACATGAAAATCGGCAAATGTCTTGTTACCACTTTACTTGCTTTTGGAAGGTGAAACAGTGTCTAGTTACGGAAATACCGTTGTTTGGTATGATACATACTTTATACCGAAGGCTATGTGTATGAAATTTTAGAGAATTCATATGCATCCATAACAAGCAAAAAATTCCATAAATTCATTAGCATCTAAACTAAACAGAGCGCGTACTGTTGGCTCATTATTAGAGCCTTTCTTCGATTCTTGGAGCGAGTAGCAATTTTTGCAGCCCTTTATCATGACCTTTGCCTATGGAAAGGATTGCATTGCGTTAATGAAGTGCAGTAGGATCACGTATCACTCCGCGCTTCGGATTTCGCATTAAATGTATATCCCATAGGAAAGGAATTGGCTGTCCTGCCTTGTAAATTAAATTCTGATGAGTAAGTACAAATAACAGCGATAACAAATTACAATTTCCATTTGAAGGGTTTGAGACCTAAGTTCGGTATAGGAAGCAGGTACTAACCTAAATGTCTCAAACTTTTCTCCTTTTCAAAATATCTATCTTCCAATGGTCCTGTCATATTGAAAGCATGTCAGGTAGGTTTCTTTATACGCTGAGCAATTCGTCCCATGAAGGATCTGACTTAGTTGGGAAAAAGTATTAAGTTCAGACATTTCATTGGAAATCTGACATACATCCACTGGAATTACCAATCTACAAGCTGACTGTTAACAACTAGTACCCTCCATGTACATGAAAAAATTCCCGAATAGGAACGAAATTGAACTCCTGCATGTCCCAGGAAACCTCTTGTGCTTCTTTTGATTCCATACAAAAAAAATGTATGATACAATTTTCAATCATTTTGTACATTCCTCGGATTTTCATTGTGTCTTAAACATTAGCAACATTGCCGAATAATAGGATTAATGAAACAAAGTAAACAATCTAACTATACTGTACTGTCTGATATCTGTGTCCCAATCTCTTTTACCATTGTATTAAAAAAAAGAGCTAAGCATATCTATGCAAACCAAATCAGCGGTAAAATTAAAAGTAAATTACAGCTTCATCATGAGGTTCATAGGTTTGAAATTTATTTTTCTTAACTACACAAGTCAGAAATTTTGCGTAATAGACTGATTTTAAAATCAGTGTAACAAAGCAATATCGATACATAATAATTGCGTTTTCACTATACTCGCATAACGGTCCTATTGTCCGTCGCTAACCAATGCAACCTTGATTTTTTTGATTTTTTTTTTTTGCATAAATGTTAAAGAAACTAGAAAGTATATGTAATTATAGATGGTCATTTCTCCCACAGTTGCTTATTAAAGTAGTAAATTGTTTTGTACAGAAAGTGTGAGTGAATCTGGTGTTGGTATTTTTGTTTATTTCTGGCTCTCCAATAATTTTTGTAATAGCTTTGCAGTTTACAAGTTTGTACAAACGGGTTTGTTTGAATGCTATTTCAATTATGTTCTTATATGTAGGTATAATAGTGAACTTTCAATTACATTTCTGACCTCCCCTGCCTTCAACCAACACGCAGACTTCTGCATTCATTGTCAATGTTTATCTTTGTTGTCCGGATGGAACCGCGTCAATTTGTTGAAACCTAACGCCTGTGTATTCGGAAGCTGTTTATAGGCTGCAGCTATTCCAGGCATGGTAGTCCTCTGAAGAAAACCACAGAATGATGGCTCAAATGCTAGGTTTCAACAAACTGACGCGTTTCTATCTGGACAACCAAGATAACATGCTGTTACTAATGATGTACATGAGAGAGTAATTGGAGGCATTTTATCACCTTTACCTCTAGCCAATAAAGTCACTTTTATGGCGTACAGTTATATTTGCCTCGCTGACAGATCATAAGAAACTTACTTGTGTGGGTGCTTGTTTATCCAGTGATTGTTTTGCCGAGCGTGTATGTTAACAGGGAGATTCAAGTTTGTAATCAGGAAATTATTGCCTTTTTACTTTATTTTTTGAAATATATGTATGAGTGGGAGAGGAAAAAGAATGTCTCATGATATTAAAATTTGGAGGAAATAGTGTATTGATTGCTGTTTTGTGACAGTGTTTTGTGCATATTAATTTGAATAATATTTGGTTCATTAAGTTTACATGTTTTGAGTACATGTTTTCTGTGACTATTTCGTTTTTGTATTTGATAGTTTTCTTGTAAAGTTAGAATTTTGTTGACTACATCATGTATTTAAGTTTGGGAGGGAGGATGCCTACTGTCTAAAGATGGTCAGCAAAGGTTGAATGATAATTATACTTTAGTAACCTTAGTAACCTCTGGAACTGCCTAATTGTTTGACGGATATATACTGAATTACATATGCTAGATTAATTTATGTCTTCTTTTTTGTATTGGAGTGAGTCCTGAATTGTTTATAGATTGATTTATCTATTTTGAGAACCATGTTTATCTCTTTTTTTGATATCCTGTTTGTGCGTTTCTTTGAGTATGTCATAGTATACTATTTATTACTTTTGTTACGTTGAAGTCTTGGTTCCTGAATGGATGGAATATGATTATGTTGTTCTATATCTTCTCTTTTTCTAGCTACTTTATTTTTCCCTGTGTTTAATGTATCAATTATGTATGTTTTGTATCCATTGATTACATTTGGTTTATAGCAGGGATTAGAAAAGCGTGTGCACAGGCACCCCAGAGTGCCGTGAGGGGAAACCAGGGACTCCACAAAGGACTTCAGCTTATTCCACAAACAAACTAAAAAAAAATTCAATTATTGTGAAATATTGCACTCCACACTAAACCACCCACAAACAATCTGTAATATGTTTCATGTTAGACAGAGTAAACAGAACCCCCCTAAAAACCTACTAAACTTAACTCAACACAATAAAGGAAATAGCAAGAAAAAATGGATATAAATAACAGAAAGTCGACACAATAAACAGAAAAATCATTCAAAAATTGAAAAGGAATAGACAATAACCAATGCAACCAAACTTCAGCCACACAGTACACACCCGATAAGATCAGCAACAACAAATACAATTCATAACAACTCATAAACTACAAAAGACACTGAAAATATAAGTAAATGGTACTTAGTGACATGTTCCAACTAATACATACACCAAATCACAAATATTTTTAAGAAACAAGGCATAAACATCGCTTTATGGATAGATAACTCAGTATAAATACAAATAAAAGCTCAGGCAGATACAACTATCAAAATTGAGGCATTTATCAACTGATCTGTCAAAGTTGTGAGGCAATATACAGAGGAAAGACAACAAGAAAGTTTAACACGAAATACAACAAACGCATGAGAGCACATAAGCACAATAAACACTCCACATCTAAAAGAATACGATCACTCACCAACAGACATTAACGGAACTATGCAAATCCTCATCACCAATAACCACAGAAACAATGCCCTCACTCTACATGGAAACTATCAAATTCAGCAATAAATCTGTTAAGCAGGTACTGAGTGACCATATAAACTAACAAACCAAACGCTGTTCAAATTGGTAAACATACATTAGTCATGCAAAAATAAAAGTACTAAAAGCACAATAAATAAATAAACCTACCAAATACATGCACTCGCGCACCATACAGAAGATTGGGTACAAAATAGCAAAATATCACTCTCTCATGCATATTAAAAACTGGCGCTGTCACCGACATGACTGCAGGAAAGCAAGTTATATTGGCATTAATTTAAAAACATAATTTACTGAGTAACTGTGGTAAAATGGCCTATGACAACATTGTTTTAAAGAAATTCAAGGCTTTCGCGACAACAGAGGAGGCAGTTTGCTTTAAGTTTATAGCCTTTTCTTCACTTAAATATTATAAAATAAAAAGATATTTATTAAATAAGAGACCGACAATTCAAATGATAGTGCTCAAGCACTTACAAGTGGTGGGCTATCACAAGATGTAAATATTGTAAATACGATTTTAGTTTCTAGGATTTTGGCTTTCCTTCATTAGAAGTAAGACAGCAGTGTGTGATCTGTTTTTGAAATTCTTACACCCAAGCAAGTTAAAGCGACATTTCGAAATCATTTACCCTACCAATGTTGATAAATCGCGCATTTTTTTCGCAGGAAATGGGGAAAAAAATAAAAAATCTTCAGTACCTTGCAGCGCTATTCTAGCGTCTTTCAAGAAGTCATACACAGTGGCGATGTGCGAAAAACCTCACACAATGGCAGAAGATCATATTCTTCCAGCTGCCCTTGACATTGTTAATATTGTGGTGGGAGAACTGTCAGAAGAACTAATTTCAAAGGTACTTTTGTCTAACAACACTATTAGTCGAAGAATCCAACATATGACTGAGGATCTTAATGATAACAGAGAAATTGAAAGGCAAGGTATTTCAACTACAACTTGAAGAGGCCATGACAATAATAAATCTTTTATATATGCTTTCTGGAGGATAATACTTTGTTTAAAACCTTCTGTTCTCCAATGGTATTACTGAAAGCGCAAAGGCTCAAGACTTGTTTGTGATGCTTGACAAGCTTATAATAGAAAATGATTTGGATTGGAAAAAGTGTAAAGGGTATATACTGATGGTGCTCGATCAATGGTAACTATAGTGGATTACAGGAGCTTATTCGTAGCAAAGCATCGCATGCTTTATATGGATACAATGCATCATCCAGAGGGAACCTTTTCCACTTGATGATTTCTCAATTGAACTTGGAACCTTTTGCACTTGATGATTTCTCAATTGAACTTGACATTATGACGCGTCATAGACGTAGTAAAGTACATAGAAAAACCAGGCCACTAAAAGCCTGATTCTTCCAAAAATTGTGTATTGATATGGGAGCTCAATACACGGGCTTGATAAACTACTGCAGATCACGATGGCTTTCAAGTGGAAACGTCTTATCCCTTGGAGTTAAGTCAGTTCATACTTTTCAAACTCAAAGTACTTCACAGAACTAGACTTTTTGCTAAAACAGGATTTTTTTTGTGATATATTCAATAAACTAAACGTTTTGATTTGGTCTCTGCAAGGCAATAACAAAATATTCTTGTTACTTCTGGCGAAGTTGGCGGTGTTTGGGAAAAAGCTGCTGTTGTGAAAAAGAAAAATTAATGAGGATAGTCTTCAAGATTGTTTCCCTAAATTTCACAAATATGTGGTCCCTAATGCGATCATTGCTTCACAAGATTTGTTTTCTCTTTTCACAGAACACCTTTTAAAGCTCGTTGAATGGTCTGCAAAATACTTTGCAGAAGATAATCTAGAAAAATTTGCCTCGATCTATGATCCTTTCCATGCTCAATCTGCACCAGAATTTACTTCACAAGAAGAGGAAAATTTCATTGAACTTCTTGAGACAGCAGACTTAAAATAAAATTAGCTTGTTCTGATTTGGTGGAGTTTTTGATAACGGTCAAACATGAATATCCAACATAAGTCCAAAGCCTTAAGAATCCTCATTTCTTTGCAACATACATCTATGCGAAATCAGATTTTTAGCTGTAGCTGTAATAAAGAGCAAAAATAGATGCATTGAAAGAAATTATTGTACCAGTATCGAGTCTTATCCTGTGATTTGAAAAATAAATGTGCGGAGATTAACAAGCTCACCCGTCCCATTGCATAAGTTATCATTAAATGCTTTCACCTTTTGTAATTTCTGTCTATTATACAATAAAATTATTTTAAAAAAAGTTGTTTTAAATTCAATGATTTATTATATTCATTTCACGTACATATTGACAAAATACTAAATCTGTGAGTGCGCCGTAAACAGAAAGAGTTTAGGAACCTCTGATTAATAGTACTGAGTTCTATTTGATAGAATTTTTTTTAAATGGGATTTTGCTAACTCTGTTCAGCATGTATCTTGTTGCAAACTATTTGTGATTGTGCGAATGGTTTGATGAGAAGCGTATAATCTCATTTGTTGTTGTAGGTTTTCTGTACATCTGCAATACGTGATCATTTTTCTTTTGGATGTGAAGAGGTCTTGAACATTTATTTCAACTATGTATTCTGTTTCTAATGTAAAATTGATACTTCTGTGTAACGTGTATATGACCTGGTGTATCTCCTTTATATATTCTAGTGGTTCATTTATGAAAGATGTATCAATATAACAGTACTAGTAAACAAATTAAAAACATTTTTGGGTTTTACTCTATCTGGAGTTTTTGCTTTTGTACACAATAATTATTGTTGAAACTAAAAATGAGCTACGCTGTTAACATGACTAGTGTGTATGTAGTTTTTTATGTTTTAAATTTTAGCTATGTGAGTGTTTGTGATTGTGTTATTGATTTGTATGTTTGAGTGTATTATATCAATTGTTTGTGTTGTGATGATACTTGAATACATATTCTCAATGTCAAATGAATACGCATTTTAATTAGTTTTGTTGTATTTTGTATGTTACAGTTTTCATTTAGAACATATAGTTGATAAAGGTATGTGTTTGAGTGTTTTGTTAGGTGATATACAAGAGCTTTTCTGAAATCAACTACCAGTCTGACAGGAATATTTGGCTTCTGTGATTTCTGTTGACTCCTTTATTAGCGTGTAGCTGGATTCATCAGGGTAACATTTTATTCTTTTTTTTTTTTTTTTGTCACTGAGTATGAATCTAATTTTTTTGTGTTTTTTTTTTAAAGCTATTTGAATTAGATTAGTAGGATTTGATTTAAAGTGGGAAATATATGAATTCTCCTGTTATTTATTTATTTTTGTTTTCGTGCAAAAGGAACAATACGTCAAGAGGACAGAGGAATTTTATCAAACAAACCGCATTACCTAATTAAAATCAGATCTTACAAACAGTTCCAAATATACCTAAAAACACTAAAAATCATTAAATTCAAACTCACTGACAAACAGACACAACACATATCCCAGAGAAATCCCAGGAATTAACAGAAATTACACAAGCCAAATATTCCTGTTAGAATGATAGCTGATTTCATAAAGCTGCATATTTATCACCTATCAAAATACATACTTCTATCAATATTACGTTCTAAATGAAAATCATAGCATCAAAAATACTACACAACTTACTGAAAATATAAAAGACCTACTTATCCCAGTCACAGCAACTTTGATATCATTTTACATTCATAACATGTTTACCTAGAATTCCCACGGCACAAACAATTGATATAATGCATACATACAAAAAAGCAATAACACAATCCCAAACACTCAAATAGAGGAAACAAAAAACACAATAGGAATGCTAACTGCAGAGATTCACAAAAATCTTTGTTCATAATAGGAATTACTCCCCATGAAGTAATCGGTATCTTATACATTAGCTAATACTTTTATAAACATTAATTGAGGAGAAATACTCACTAAAATAAAACCCAAAAATGCTTTGAGTTTGTTTACTAGTAGTATATAAGGATTATATAATATCTCTCATAAATGAACCTATAGAATGCATAAAGCAATTACACAAGTACATAAACTCGTTGCACAGTAATGTCAAATTCACAATGGAAATAGAACACAAAGGTAAAATAAATTTTCAAAACAACAAACAACATCTTTCAGATATACAGAAAACCTACAAAAACAACCTGATTATACACTTCTAATAACACCATCCACACAATCACAAAATGGCTGCTATGCTGCTGTAAGATAAGTTCTAGAATCCAATACAATATACAATACATTCATTTTCCATTGATCCCAATATAAGAGATTGGCTCTGTGGGATGTGGAAAGTTGTCAATTTACAGATAACAGTTGCATAACAAAATAATAAGTACACCAGTAGATGTACAGTCATAGCATACATGGTATATTAAACAATTCCATAGCAAAATAATATATACACCAGAAGATGTACAGCCATAGAATACATTAAACCATAAACAATTGCATAACAAAATAAATACATACACCAGGAGATGTACAGTCATAGCATACATGGTAAAGTAATTATGTAAACTACATTTATACAAGCTACTGGTAGTTATTTTTTTAGATACCTTAGAAATAAATTCTTCGACAGAGTAGAAGGAGTTCTCAATTAAAAATTCTTTCAATTTTTTTCTGAATTTATTCTTATCATCTGCTAGACATTTAATATGTGTTGGGAGCTTATTGAAGATATGTTTCCCTGAATATCGGACCCCTTTTTGAACAAATGAGAGTGACTTGTAATCCCTGTGAAGATCATTTTTACTTCTAGTGCCATAATTGTGTATTTTACTATTTGTTTCAAACAAAGTATAATTTGTGACTACAAAGGACATTAATGTGTATATATACTCAGACGCTAATGTTAAAACCCCTAACTTCTTTAACAGCTCTTTACATGAAGTTCTATTGCTAACCTCACACATAATTCTTATTACACGCTTTTGGGCTCTGAACACTTTGTCTCTATGGGTAGAAATGCCCCAGAATATTATTCCAGATGACAACAAGGAGTGAAAATAAGCAAAATAAACTAACTGCCTCATACGGAGATAACCTATAGCTGAAATTGTACGAAATGCAAATGTGCTGCACCCAATCGTTTTAATAAGTCAGAAACATGTACTTTCCAATTTAAATTGTGATCAATATACAAACCTAGAAATTTTACACTCTCTACCTCTTGAATAGACTGGCCTACAAATTTTATGTCTATATCTGGTGTTAATCTGTGTGATGTACTGAATTGCATATACTGAGTGTTATCAAAGTTTAAAGACAAGCATTTAGCTGTAAACCATTTATTAATCAGTTTAAAGACATAATTTTAAATATATTCTGTAGATAAATCTGGATTATTTTTAATTCATATGTTTGTGTCATCTGCAAATTGATCAAATTTTGAATTTTTACATGAAACACGGGGTAGATCATTTATATATATTAAAAACAATAGTGGCCCCAATATAGAACCCTGAGGTACTCCACATCTGATTAATTTCCACTCAGAAAACAGTGGACCTCTTAAGGCAGCTTTAAAATTCTGAATAAATACTTTCTGTTTTATATTTAGAAGGTAAGAACTAAGCCATTTGTTAACATAATACATCTATACCATAATCCTTTAGTTTCTGTATTAGAATTTTATAATCTATACAGTCAACTGTCTTAGATAAGTCACAAAAAATTCCCACAGGAATTAATTTATTATTTATTCCTTCTAAACTATTGTCAGCGAATGCAAATATAGCTTGTTCTGTTGAATGACCCTTTTGAAAACTAAATTATGATTTAGTTAGAATATTATTATTTTTAAGGTGTTCATAAACTGTTTGTACATTGCTTTCTCAAAAACTTTGGAGCAGGCTGTTAGAAATGAAATTGGTCGGTAATTCGATACAGCTGCCTTATCTGCCTTTTTATAGAGTGGTTTAACTACAGCATGCTTAAGCCTTTCTGGAAAAGTACCCTCAAGTAAAGATATATTAAACAGATAACTTAGTATATTACTTAATTCTGTGGAGCACAATTTAATTAATCTGCTGGAATTCCCACCATAACCAGTTGAGTATTTGCTCTTAAGGGATCTGATAATTTTTCTTATTTCTTCTGGAGTAGCTAATTTTACAGACATAGAGTTAAATTTTTCATGGAAACCTGTTCTGAAAAAATCCATACTGTGTGTCACTGTGCTATTAGCAGTCAATTTATCGGCAACAGATAAAAAATATTTATTAAATATATCGGCAGTTCAAAAATTAGATTCTACTGAATTTTCTTTGATAAAAATATCATTACTTGATTGATTACATTTTCCTGTTTCCTTTATTACAATGTCCCATACAGTCTTAATTTTATTTTCAGAATCATGAATTTCATGTTTGTTGTACATACTTTTAGATTCTTTAATAACCTTTTTAAGTATTTTGCAGTACTGTTTATAATGTGTTTTAACATTAGCATTCTCACTGTTCCTAGAGGCAATATACAACTTCCTTTTATTAATGCATGATGTTCTAATGCCAATAGTTATCCAGGTTTTTGTTCTTTTTGAGAAGTACGACACTTTTTCAAGGGGGCAACTTTCAAAGTAATTTAATACAATGCTACTAAAAATGTTGTATTTTTCATCCACAACTTGTGCACTGTAAACGTGTTTCCAGTTTGTGGTATCGAGGCATCTTGTAAAATAAGTAACTGACTCATCATTTATTACACGCTGATGTTTATAAACATTACACTTAGACCTACAGAAGTATTGATGGTTAATAATTGGGCATCGTGATCCGAAAGGCCATTGATGGATGGCTTGATGGTAGAGGGTGCCCAGAAAAGGACTCCCTGATTTCAAAATTAAATATCTCGAAAACAAAGATCGATAGAGGAATGCAGTAAACGTTATGTTTATCGTGACAGCTGTAAGAAGTGTATACAGCAGTTTGAAATAATAGTTACAAAAGCTGCTAACAGATGGCGCTGTAATCGCCATACGTAATGCCTAAATAGTGATCCGAAGCTCAGGGCGATTAGTTCCACCATTGAAACGTGCCAATGGTGAACATTTTGAAAACATTGTGATGTGATTGTTTGCAAAGATTGTTTCCATACGATTATTTCACTTATGTATGCTGATATGAGCGTACAGCGCCATCTGGTAGCAGCTTTTGTAACTATTATTTCACACTGCTTTATACACTTCTTATAGCTGTCACAATAAACATACCGTTTACTGAATTCCTCTATCTATCTTTGTTTTCGAGATATTTAATTTTGAAATCAGGGAGTCCTTTTCTGGACACCCTGTATAACTGAACTTTGAGGTGTCTAGGAAAACATTGTCTATAGCTGAGTGACTATTATTCATTATTCTATTTGGAAAATTAACTACCTGAGTTAAATTGAATGAACTGACTAATGATTCTAACATGACTTTACATGGTAAGTTATTTAGAAAATCTACATTAAAATCACCACATACGACTATGTTGACTTGTTTTCTGCTTAAAAATGTTAATAAGTGTTCAAATTGGTTCATAAAAATAGAAAAGTTTCCCGATGGTGCTCTGTATTCTGTTACTATTATGAAAATTTCATTATTGACATTTAGCAGGATAGCACAAGAGTCAAAATATTGATCAACACAGTACTTGCTAATACTTATATCCTCAAAACTATAACCATTTATAACGTAAGTGACAACTCCTCCTTTCTCCTAGTTCATTCTACAATAATGAGAAGCTAAATTAAAGTCATTTACATTTGACATACCTATCACTGTTGTTATGTGGTGTTCAGACAATCATAAATCATCAATTCTATTCATATAATTTAATTCATTTATGTGGACTAGTAATTCATCCACTTTGTTTGTTAACCCTCTGATATTCTGATGTAATAAATTAATCAATACACATTTTTTAATTATGGTATCTGAAAACTTATTATTGTTTAAACTAATTTCTTTTAAAACTCTCTGCCTAATACATGATCCTAATCTAAAAAAGGAGCTGCCCTAACACCATTAACAACAGGAATCTGTTCATGTGAATTTGTGGCCCCAATTAATTTTTTTGCAATGAGCTCTGAAAGAACACCCTTCCCTCTACTACTGAGGCGTAGGCCATGCCTAGTATAACCCTACCTATCAATAGCATCTACAGGTACCAAGCCCATGCCAGAGGCAATATCAGACATAAGATGCCGTTCCAGTTCCAGATTCACTCGCCTCACAGTAGAGTTCATCTGTGGCCGAGTGTGGCAGGTTGCTTCTGCTATTTTCTCCATGTCATCTCTGAAACTATACCTATCATTCCTGCCCAAACTATTTCCCGATCCTCCCACTATCACTACATGATCCTGATCTGTGAAATCCCTACACAAATAACCTATATCTTCTACTACCTGACCAAGACTAGCACTAGGTTTGAAGAAACTCATGACCTGTAAACCTGATCCTAATTTTTCCTTCACCAGTGGCCCAACACCTCGACCATGACTACTAACTAGCAGCAAGACTTTCTTTTTCCCTAATCCCTGCCTACCAGACTTAACTACACAGCTTTTCCTACAAGTCTGCTGCTTATTACCTACACCTACAACTACAGAAGTCTCATCCCTGTCTAACTCTGGAAACAGGGCAAACCTATTTTGCACCCCAACAACAAAAAAATCAGAAGCCCTTCTTGTTCTAATTGCCCTTTTCCCTGTCACCAGTTTTCAACCATCTCTGTTTCCCTCCCTGCGCAGCCTATCCAACTCCTTTCTAGCCTCTATCAGTTCAGCCTGAAGGGCACTAATCCTTTCCTCCTGCTCCAATATCTTCCTACTTTTGAAACAATCTTTACAAAACCATGGGAGAGCCTCCTCAATTTCCCCAACTTCGACGCCACTACAAATCGGTCCCCAATGAAACCATTTCTCACACGCTTCGCAAAAAATTCCAACCCTCACAAATCTACAGCAATGTCTACACTTTTCACTCATGATTACAAGAAATTAACAACAACAAAGTACACAATACGAGGGACAAAATTTATTGAACAAGTAACCTTTATCCAAATATATTTTCGCTCTATAACAAAAATCTGAACTTAAGCCGAGCGTTCAAATATGTAAACAAACACAGAAAGTAAACATGGAACAGACAAAAGCACTAAATTACAAATATTTTTTTTTTTGCACGTATGGAAACACTCACTAACGCTCATAGTAGTAAAATGTATTAGAATTTAGATTTCCGAAGTACTAGTACAATAAAAATATCTATTAACTATATTTATCTATAATTTAAATACACACGTTCGAGCGGTACGTGTTTCCACGGTATTCCAAAGATCAACTGAATTAACAAATCAAACCTATCAAACAGAACTCACTATCATAAAAGAAATAGGTATAAAACATACATTAAACAAACAGAGAAAAACCAGCTGGAAAAGAAAAGATAAAGAACAGCACGATGATATTTCAACCATTCGGGAAGCAAAGCACTAAAATTACAACTCCACTAACATCTCAAAATATATAAACAGACAGGAGTATAGATCGGAAAAGAAAATAATGGTACACTATGCCATATGCAAAGAAGCATGCACACATAGAACAATAAATACACTTTAAAATATTCGGGATTAATACTGCACATCTATGAGGTAACTCAACATATTAACAATTCCAAAATGGAGAAATTCAATAACTCTATCACATATCAATTCTTATGTCAGAAATGTGGTGCAATTCATATCGGCCAACCAAGAAGGCAGTTCTATATGTGAAATAAGCAATGTTTAATATTGCTGATGTACAGTAATCCCCCACTCATGCTAAACATCTTTCAGACATTGACTACGGTATTCCCTCAAAATATAAATACAGTGATGAAAATCGTGATATTCAACAACACGAAACAGAACAATGTATCTATATAAAGAAACTATTAAATACAAAAGACAATAACCACAGGAAATATGTACTCAATGTACACCTAAACTTAAACGAGCCAAACCTTAATCAAATTAATAGAGGAAGAGGTACAAATTTGAAATAGGGGCGGTAATATGAAATACTATGGTTTCTCTCCTCGTATTTGCTATACTCTGGTAAGCTGCTTAAAAACTGCTTTCATTAACTGTAAACTTCCTTGGAATACATTCATATCGCAAGTGACAGTCATTATGAGTGAGTGAAGCTGTTTTAACGAATTTACTAGGAGGAATAATTCTTGGAGGTTGATGGTTTTTAGTTTCATTCCTGTCATAATACATACATTATCAACGTATTTACTAAACAGATGTTTAGCTAAAACATTAAACTGTAAAATGGCGTGTTTGTTGCCTATTTAAGTTTAATTTTAGATTTTATTTGCGTTTCTGAAATTCAAGATGGCTGTGTCACTAATATGGAATTATTTTATTTGTACCCTAGTATTCCATATCCTTACCCTACTTTTACAACCTTTTTTATCTATAGGCATTGCTTCAGAAATGACTCCACGATCTCAAAAGTAGTGGGATGAGTCTGCAATGCAAACTGCAATTAAAAATGTCAGAGAAAAGAAGATGAGCTTAATGAAGGCGGCAAAAACTTTTCAAGGGGTGGTTACGCCTTTTCTTGAAGCGGCACAAAAAGGAAATTTCTACCCAAAAACCGACGGCAACCTCATTTAATAGATCTCTAGGTTTCACAAGAGAAAATGTGGCAGTGAACCCACTAATGAAGATGTCGATTGTCTCTTTTGCCCAGGAAAATTTTCGCAGGACAAAGCAGGGGAAGAATGGGTAAGATGTCTTATGTGCAAAATGTAGGCGCACACTGAATAAGCAGGTTACGATAAAGGACGATATGTGTGTGACTTCCGCAAGTGGCATTTGTTTTAGCTTTAACAAACCTGATACGAATGGACTATTCCATTTTTACACCCCATAATCTGAAGAGCCAAAAATGTCAAATTTTGTGTTAAGCTTAATTTAGACAATGTTCCTAAAGTAGTAGGCCTACGTATTCAAAAATATAGAAAGCATTAAAATACATTCCAAAGTATGTGCAGCAGGCATTTTGTTTGTTTAACGTGAAAACCTGTGAAATTATGAACGAAAAACAAAATGGTATTCCATATTTGTAACACTTCACATAAAATAGCTCAAAACAAAAAACTCACCAAACCATAAGTTAATTCCAAGAAATAATCTTGTTCCTCTTCCACACGCATTTAACAAAACAAGATAAAAATATAAGCATTTTTCAATACAAACATGAAACTACCCGCTAACAATACATGCTCGACAAAACATCATTCAAAAATAATTGAATAACAGCACCATGCAGAAGTCACTTTCTAATAGTCAGCACAAAAGATAAAAATATCATTGTACCATAAATGTGAGGTGATTGATAGAGTCATAAGTAATTAACTGCCTGCAAATTACTCTTATTATGTACAATATTGGTAATAGCATGCTGGTTGAAAGAAAGGGTGGTCGCCTACCACACCTCATGATCGTGTTGGAACTGACTATGTTTGATATGTTATCGATTGATCCTTCAGTAATCTTCGAACATAGAGGTTGAGGGAGTCTGTGGAAAAAATACGCTCGCTAGATTTACAAAATTTGGTTTGATTTATGCTATATAGCTTCAAAGTTTAATACGATATAATGTTGATATATTACAAAGAAGTTGTCGTACCATCACAGAAAGGCAATCATTACTAAAATTATCAAAATGGTTTGATTAAGTTGTATTTTTGCTGCACAAGCAATCATGGAGTAAATTCTTATAATGGTGGATATAGGGCTTTGCATTCGCTTCCATGGCTTCAGCACTAATAGGAGGCAGTTAACATCTTACCCCAACTGTTTTTCATCCTGCAAGGGAATATCCCAGGTAAACGTCCGGTAGCTGATTGCATAGGCCTAGAGAGTGCTACTTGGAGGAAGAATCTTCAGCTTCATCTAGACTCGAACTCCAGCCAACCGATTGACAGTCAGATTGTCTACCATTTAGCTACCCGCTGTGCCAAAATAATTAGAAGAACTCAGAATATCAAGAAACAACGCAAACAAATTTCTGAGAGTTTACTACAATTCTTATAACACCATTCATAGAAAAATCATCATATCCGACACTATCAGCTACAATAATCCATAGTATTTACGATGCACCACCTCAGAACTGCCGTTCAGTGTGAGTATAGTCGACAGTTCTTCTTCAGAAGAGGAAATTTTAAAAGTCATAGGGTTTAATACCCATTCACGTAGTTTTTTCCAGTTTATCATCTCTGGTAACTGTCAAAAATTGAAACTTGGTTATTTACACATTGGAATTACTAAAATGAACTACAAGCGAAGCAGTAATTTGACACAAATACTACACCTATGTCTACAATTTCTACTCAAAAATTTGGTTCTGCAAACCGCGGTTAGGACTGATTAAATTGAACTGATCAGCTGACATAATCTTTCGCATAGTTTGTGAGATCTTCAATCATTGTGACTGAGGTGGTTGTTACAGGTGAAAGCTCATTTAAGTTGAATTTACATCAATAAAAACAAATGAAAGTAGAAGTACCTCAACAAATGTATAACTGATGCACTACTAGGAAGTAATTACAATCTAGTGATCTGAATCACTAATTCATTTGAGAAAACACCGCTGTTCACGTTTAACTGCTATAAAATTATTTATATGGTAAAAAAACATGATTGAGTACATAATCAGGGCAGGAAGCAGGGAAACAAACATTTTTTCACGGAGGTGGTTTTCCATTGAGAATTTAACCTTACAAGTGAGATGGAGCGAGTTGTTGTCAGTATTTATAACATCCAATTTTCCATCTTATGTTAACTTATCCATCTCTATGGAGCTTAAGTAAACTTTTTTCCTACCATTGGAGAGACTGTGTGTTTTGAATGTTGATGTGAATATTTTACTTAATATCGTTTCTAACAATAAAAAGCTATAATACAAAAAGTAACAATTACACACAAATAGAATGCCTGCATTAAACATTTGAATTTTACGAACTGTAAATTCTTGAGCCACGAGTTGATTCATTAAAATAAATGGTTCATCTGCTATAGTAATAAAGCTGTTTGCAGATGCAACCACGCCATCATTGCATTAGACACTGTACCTCTAGCGACTATATCAAGTGAAAACTGCATTTAGCATGACTCCAAACGACCCAAAGGAACAACTGAAAAAAGTCAATCTCCCTCATAAAGAAAATCTATACGAAAAATTAGTACTTACAAGGAAGTTGCACTGAATAGTTGTCAGCATTCCTGTGAATCATTTGATCATCTTCAATTGACACACCGTCCTCTTTTATATTTAAGAGGCCTTTGCTGACATCTTTTGAGAATTTACTGAAAGTAGCTATTGAAATTGAAAATTAGGCTTCCATTGTTCAAGGTCTGATGAATCATAGTAATGCATGCATCCAAAATTATTACTTACAGTTCTCAAAGTGGTGATTATTTTTAACATTTATCACACTCAGTTGCACATATATGGTTGAGTTAATGCTCTCCGTTGTGCTCAAAATATTTTCATCCTTCTCATTGGCTGTTTTAACTTTAGAATCTGCTGGAACTGAAAAGTGAGTTTCAAACATAGAAATCGAGTAAGATCAAAATATATAGTTATAAATTATTGTCTGTTTTCACTACTTTAAGTCACAAAAACTGTGGTTACAATGAACTGTTCTTCTTGATCTGAAATATAGCTGTGTTCAGACTTATCTTTGCTATCATAGAAAATATTACCTATAGTAGTTGAAATTTGAAAAAATTGCTTATTATTGTATTGAATGAAATTAATAACGTCAGGAAGAATACTTATGAGTAATTGCTTGTACTCACAAGTAAGTTGCTCTGGATTGCTGTCACTTTTTATCAAAGTTAATCTTTGGTCTCCAAACGATATATTTGCTTCCACTGCATATGACAATTCATCTCTAGGATCTGCAAACGAAAAAACTGTTTATCGAAATTTTAAACCTGAAAGCTTGTAACAGTAAAAGAAATTACATTGACATTTAATAACTGTACCAAATTTTTGTCACTTACGAGTTCCACTCTTGAAGTTGTTGTTAAGATTTATCAAACTCAGTCGTTCATCATCAACTGAAATATAATGCTCTGTGCCATCTGACAGATTTTTATCCAGTGCAGGGGAAGGTATGATTGTTGTGGCAGCTAGAAACGAAAATTAGCTGTAGCTTATTTTAAAGGTAGAGAATTAGTAACAGCAGAAGGTAATCTCTTCATATAAATCAGTGTCTACGATTCGTTTTCCATATCCACTAAGCGTCATTGTTCACGTTTACCTGACGCTCTGTTCTTTATGATGCTAAACACACTTTAATACATCCAATAGAAAGTGTTCCTCCGATGCATAATGAACGCGAGAATTTGGATAGTTGTAGTGTCTCATTTTATTTCCATTTCGTATTTAGATATGTGTTTCGGGGGTTGAAATATTTATTAATGTGAAATATTTGTAGAGCATACAACTTCATTTTACAAATATGTCATTCAAATATCTCATAGTATTACTTTAAAATTTGTAGTTGCTTTTTGTGAACATTCATTTAAATACTAATGGGATACCAGTGACTGTTGGATGGAGTAGAAACAGTTTTCAGTAAGACTTTTAGTTGTGTAAGTTGCTTCTGTTTCTTGTAATAAAGCTATGTACCTACGAATTGTAGTTAGACAAGTGAAAATTTCCTCTTGTAAACGGGATTAGAAAATATAACTAGTTAGAAGTGATTGATAGAATATTAAGGTTTCCAAAGAATAATTTCCAAAACGTTCTTGATTTTTTGCCTTGACAGTGTATTATCATCTCTCTTCTCCAACATTAAAGTATCATTAGTTTTATATATTTTTTTTATTCAAAATTATAAGCTGAGCCCGTTTTTTTCAGGTGGAGTCTATTTATTAAGGAAACTGCACAAATATCTATGCTTTGGGATCAAATATATTTTTTACTACCAGCAATATACTAAACCAAACTTTGCTAAGAAATCTCCACAAACAGACAAAAACAAACAAATAGTGTTTGAGCACCGTTAGTATTTTGTATTCTATTATGGAATTTTGCAACTGCAATTACAATCAATGGTAATGACAAGATTTTCGCTTCTAGTGTCTCTCTATTGCGGGTGGGACAGCCAAGGTAATAACATTATATGTTTGAGAGTTGCGGAACGCAGGAACAATAACTTTAAATGAAATGAAAGTGTCAGAAATTTCTTCTGCGACTTTTGTTAACTGTTGCACTAATGAGCTTTTTCTTAGCACACCTCATTAAATCACTATCTGAAGAGTTGCTCTATATTATCTACCATGGAGCAAAGAAAAGAGTGGAGAACACGTAAGGGAACTTTCTCCATAGATGTAGATACAATGAACTGAAGCCGAGAGGAGAGGCGTGGGGTGGGGAGGTCGCCATATTGATATATGCAAGAAACATAGGGAATTTTTATGGAGCGGAACAATTTCTTCGTTTTTAGCCATCGCATTACTAAAAATGAAGTCTTTTGGGGTCACATTTATAAATAATTTATAATTGATATTATCTACAAACATCAGAATTTAAGAAAAAAAAAGCTGCTAAAACATTTTTTATAGGAATTTGATACTCCGAAACAGAACTTTTTTCTCCCTACAGTGGCAAAAAAAAAAAAAGAAACCCTAAGGGTCATAATGATATTTCAAATACATTAAATAGATGTTCAAACAGATTATATTTCTATATTCCATTTCAGTAATTTTAATCCTTTCAAACTCTTTGATGGGGACGATTACAAAATCAAGAAAAATATGTGTAGACCTATTTTCAAGCAGAAGAAAGTCATTTAAGAAATTTTAAAAATAGCATAGGTGGATGGTTAGGACTTTAAAACAACTGAAACCATCAAAAAGTTTCACGGCTTCCTCAGAAAATATTGCACTGATAGTGGATAGACCATGGAGGAAGGAAATATATGGAGGAGAAATGACGTTCAATCGGTGACGCCGGGATCCTACTGCGCATGCGCGGCGGTTATAGCGGACGGAGCTCAAAACATTGCTTTTTCTCACTGTGCTCCATGAAGTAAAAATTTGATATTGTAATAGTTCTAAGTTTTTTATAATGCCAGCTTGTGTTGCATACGGGTGCACAAATAGGACAGATAGGAAAAAACCTGGAATATCATTTCATTTGTAAGTTGCATTCTAATTATTGTTATTGAAATGTTCAATAGTTTTCAGTCAGACTAGCTACTACCATTAAAGATTTATTCATAACTCTCAAATGGATGACTTTGTTTTCAAATATTTGTTGGTGTAGTGCAGCCAATCGGCATACCTTACCATTTAGCACATCATAGACTACCATTACTTTATACGAGTGTTGTAAAGTCTAATTTAAGGGGGTCATGTTTACATCGTGATTGAGTTGTGCATTCTTTCGTTACGTTTGCAGTTTCTACTGAAGTGTGGGATGAAATTAATTGTGATAAATTGTGCTTTGCGAAATAGGAATCGTGATGAAGGAAACAAGGTCGTTATACGAAATGTAGTTCGCGATGCAAAGATATGAGTGTGTCTACAAAGTTTGTTTTTGTACCAAATTATGTCCTGTATGCTCCAAGCATCACTGTAATCACCAGGCTGTCGCAGTTTGATGCTTGATTATTATGTAGCTTGAAGAGACAAGTTGAAAATCAAGAGCACCATTTTTTGATATCTCCCTTAGTTCTCGGGATATCGACTAACAAAAATTTGTTATAGGTATAGTGTGGTTATAATTCCTTGTGCCTTTGGTGACATTTTTATTCTGTTCTATGCCCCATTTCAATGTAAAAACAAGCGGCAGTAAAATAGGAAAACACACACTCTGCATGTGCAACATGTAATTCATTGTGGTTAGGACGGAATTATTTTTTGGTCCAGGCCGCATCTCCACCTCACGTCCACAATTTGGAGACTCTATATCCCAAACAGTAAGCGAGATATTGAAAAATGTTTACTCTTTATTTTCGATTTTTTCGTCATGTTACATTAGAATCCATCATCAAATTTGACTTTTGCGAAAGTTTTCTTCTGCATTTCATTCAAAAACACCTCACCTTTGAGACGGTATATCACGATAACTAAGCGAAATACCGAAAATTTGTATTCTTCGTTATCTTTTCTTCTCGTTGTGTTACGTAAGAATCCATTATCAAATTTGATTTTGGTCAATTTCTTTCTGAATTTTAACCAAGAACACCTCACCTTTGAGAAAGTATATCTCGATAATTAAGCGAGATATCCAAAAAGATTATTCTTCATTTTTTATTTGTTTCGTCGACTAACATAATAATCCATCATCAAATTGTGGCTCCACGGTTATGGTAGTGTTCCCTGGATATATTTGGGCATGTTCCCGGTGATTCTTGGGTAGGGTAATATGGCGTCCCCCCCTCCCCAGCTCTCTCCACCCGGCGTCACTTCAGTGCGTGGTGAAGGTCCCTTGCGTCGCCTCCATATATTCCTTCCTCCTTGGGATAGACCTACTTAAATTCGCCAGCAGCATCAGTGCAAGGGGATTGAATCATTACCTTGGCGCCACAATCTGATGATTAATTTTTATGGAAATCGATGAGACAAATCGAAAATAAAGAATATTTTTTTTCATATTTCAATTAGTTCTCGAGATATCCTGTCTCAAAAGTGAGGTGGTTCGGTTGAATTGCGGCCTGGACCAAAAGAAAAGAGAGCCCATTTTCTTTAAGGTGTATTCTATTTCTTAAGGAATCTGTACAAATATCTATGCTTTGGGATCAAAGATATTATTTATCTCCAGCAATATACTAAACCAAACTTTGCTAAGAAACCTCCACAAACAGACATAAACAAAAAACTGTTTGAGCACCGTTCATACTTTGAATTCTTGTATGGAATTTTACAACTGCAATTACCATCAATGGCATTGATAAGATTTTCGCATCTAGTGTCTCTCTAGTGCGGTTGGGACAGTCAATCTAATAACACTATATGTTTGAGATTTGCGGAATGCAGCAAACATTAAATGAAATAAAAGTGTCCAAAACTTCTACTGCGAAACCTGTTAACTGTTACATTAATGAGCTTTTCCTTAGAATAATTTATTAAATCACTACACAAAGAGTTGCTCCATAGCATCTATGTATAACTTCACTAACAGACTGAATGTTATTTTTAACTCTTCGACTATTCACTTTAGATATAGCATTATCAGTTTATAGTTCAGTTCTTTCCGTCAGATTCCACAACTATTTTTTTATTCTGGTATTTTATTGTAATTACTGATTAAAAACAACATTAACTACTTCTCAACTAACTGTGTGATAATCAGTTTACCAAAAAAGTAACAGTAGGTTAAAATAAAACTTTCAATAACTAAGACACAGTTCCTGGAGGGGTTTCAAGTGATAATTAAATGAACACCTAAGAAACAAACAACCCACTGCAAATAGCGCAAATTATACTAAACAAGACCTTTAGCAAATTTTGAATGAAAGCCCATTGCCCTTTTGAAAAATACGGAATTACAGATAGAAAAGTTAACACCAGAGCCGGGTCCCTTAAAAATTAATCTTACACATTTCTGTACGAAAAAGTTTGATACTACTCACAAATCTTTTTATAAATTCTCGTTTTAAACAGATTCGACAACATTTACCTAATGAGAATAGTTTAACACTCTTAAAACCTCCTAAATACACGCGACAAGAAAATTTTCAAATTTTCAAATATTACAATCTATTACGATAAAAATAATAATCTGTTCAAATATAAACACCGCATTAATGTGTCAATGCTGCTATTAATTGTAGGTGACCAGCTCATGGATAATGGATTCTGCTATTCGCTTTTCAACACAAGCAAGCAAAATGAGAAACGATTCGAAGTTAATTAAAAAGTTGTATTTCCTGAGAAATTTATTTGGAAATTATGAAATATTTTCGTGATTGGGGACTAATCACTGTCTAATGATTACAGAAAAAATAGTTACGTACTGAATTCATCTTCAATGAAATATGCAGTTAGCTTACCGGTCACATATATTTTAAACTGAAACTCTAATCAAAAAATTACATTTTTCAGACGATTTTTATTTACTACATATAGCACACATTATATTTAATTTTTACTATAACAGACACTACATTTTAAATACACTTCCGGAGGTAGACTGTTGTAAAAAAAGTTTAAAATAATGTTCTCCGATTTGAACAAGGGGAAAGGTGTTTAAAAAACTTACCAGTTATGGACATAACTAAGAATATGCAAACAACGGAGCGCAACAATGCCAAGAGATGCATCTTAATTGCCACGGAGTTTATCCACAACTGACAACTTCGCTCCTGAAACTCAACTATTTACACACTGCAGAGGTTAGTTCCGCGGCGCTCCGAGTTGCGGCGCCACATGCTGGTTGCCCTAAGTCTTAGGTCATTTCGTGTCGTCTACATCGTCGTCTTTATTTATTATATTACTTTATAAATATCAGCACACAGTATATATAAATATGGCTGCTCTAATTTTACCACAGTTAACGTTACAGGAAACATCAGATAGTAATGTTCTGTTGCACACATAACTCTTAAGTAAGTAGAAGGGAAATTGACTGAAGTTGTAAGGTAAAAAGACTACAGATATTCATTATATGTGTCAAATTAAAAGTCCCTACAAGTCACGAGTATTTGATGTTTGAAACCTGTTAATAAATATTTTTCTATTGTAACTCGCATTCTGCAAGAGCTCTAACTTTGTTGTGTCTCCCTTTACAAAGACAATTGTCATAAGCAGTGCATACCCAGCAGCTACCCTGGCTTAAATTAAACTGCAACACTCCGACAGGAATGGTGGAATTTTGGGAAACTTTCCAGGGTAATACCCAGAAGAAATGATAACTTGGGTTTGGATCTTTCTGACCAAAAAAAAAAAAAATAAAAAAAAATAGAGAAATATGAATGCAAATATGACTTTAAAATGGGTAAATATGACCTAAAAACGACAAAATATGACCAAACAATACTCCAAGAAGGTTTTGAAATGTTCATTACACACATTTTTAAATGGGATGTCGGCGAATACAAACAATTTACAGGGGTCTTTAGAAAAAATGACAATTTGGAAGATGACGAAGCTATAATTAAAAAATAATAATAAGGTCAATATCTGCTTTGTCGAGCTTAACGCCGTGATTCATTGTTTTTGTGTCTTGCTGTATCGTAATGCTGCTGCATATGAAATCGCTTTCTTGAAGTCATCCTAATTTCACATAATTTACAGAAAATATCTCTTTCATCGGCAGGTACTAAAATACTCCTATCCAAATTCCTTTAAGTAAGTCTGTAACTTTACACTTTCAGAAAATTTTGTTTTCGGCATGGCGGTGCTCCTTGATCCACTGCAGATTTAACATTGAAAGGATTATTTTCAAAAGTATTAGCGATGGTGAGGCCTTGAACGAACGCCCACGACACGGGCACGAAATTGATGCATTGTCGAGAATAAAAGGCGGTAGAAATATTAATGTTTAGATAGTGACAATAATGTCAATTTTAATTCTTGACTGGTGAATTCTGACCAATTCAATGAGAATTAGTTTTGATTTTTCCTCTAATGTATAATAGGAGTACAATATCTTATTTCTTCTCTTCTAGTGAATTCCTGGTACAATTAAAAAATTACCAGATTTTTCCTCAAAATATGACCGTATGACTATAAATATTATCATAAATGACCAAAAATGGGGAAACGGACTGAATATGCATTTATATTCCATATACAAAATAACACATTTAAATACAATTAGAAACGATCAATCAGTGTTTAATTCAGCATTACAGGCAGATGAGAAGGTAGGGAAAAAATATAATAAAAATCTAAATCCTAATGATAACATATTGAAATAAATTTATTACCTTCAGATCCACTGGGTCCACCTTGAGCACCTACACATTCGTGGATCCTTGATGGCATCGAATCAATAAGTATTTGAATGTCTTCTTGGGGCACCATTGGGGATTGGAATGCACAGTGACAAAATTAGTTCTTGTGCTGAGCACAATTTTTTGAATTTCAGAGTATATATGTCTTGTACAGTCAGTTGTTGCACAGTTTTTGCTTGGTGACCATGTGATCTAAAGTATCTCCTCCTGGCATCCCAGACATACTCTATTGGGGGGACAAATCTGGGGACCGTGCGGTCCAAATTGTGATTGTAACCCCTTCCAAAATGAATGATTTTAACTTGAATGAAATGAAACTTGGACATATCTCAACAACTTAATCAATATAGAATACGAAATCACTCCTCTAGATATCCCTGTACAGAATACAGAGGGTGTCTCGACATAGTGTATCAACCGGTGACGTGAACACTAAGATACTATTCCGCCTTGCTACCAGTTGACCGTCAAACTACGAACAAAAGTTCCTCCAAAAAATTCCCAGTCGCACCATCTCGACTTCACTCGTACAAGGGAGTCATGGCATGATTCTTGTTCTCCAATCTGATGGCGTCGGAAAATGCACCTATCACCTGATTCAACCCTATGCAACAAATTATGTAACTAACAAATCTGTAGTTGGATAGGAGGAACACCCTGACCCTTCTCTAGTACCCTAGATACTGGGAAGCCTAGAAAATGAACGATACGTGTTCTTCGGCGGATTCCACAGGTTTTCTCATACTCAGGGTGTGAGATAACAACCATAGAATTAGTTAACTTGCGTAAGTAATAGATAAAATAATAAAATGGGATGTTTAAGTTGGCTGGCGTGTAAACCAAAGATTTATGCAATGATTATCTCTGACTGTATCTAGGTTTTGTTGTACTCGTTGATATTGTAGACTGGCTTAAGAAATTGTTGGTTTGAGTTTTTTTATTTTTTTTTGTTAAACTTGTGAACGTTTTAAACACTGAGAGTACAATAAAAAGAAAATCAATGTTGAACAAAAGAAACCGAAGGAGAATTATTTTTAATGACTGATGAATTAATTTTTTTTTTAGAGAAAGGTCTGTATTAAACAACGAGGCGGCTAACGTTTGACATTTATGGATAAAATCAAAAGTGCATAACGGGCCCTATTAAACGACAGAAAGTAAGTATTAACCTCGCAAGGGCAAGTCTCCCTAAAGACTCTCTTCTATCGATAAGCATGATCTCAAAATTATCAGATTTACAGACTCTCTGTCACTGCACAGCTTGGAAACTGTCATGTTTTGGCGTTTAAATTCCATCTGGTGTTATATTTGGACATCCTCTTACACCACCTTTCCTAATCCTCATGGGATGGATCAGCGATCAACGTTGGTCTTAAATTCAGAGAGTAGCCACACCGGTGCCCAGAGTCTAGAGGTCTCCTCTCAATTACTCATGACGGTTGTGGCTTATACATGTATGACGGTTCACGACCTTTGGATAAGACATCATTAAATTTTTTTCAGCATACATTGTCATGTGCACAGTTTGCCCTGGTGTTACTGGCAATTTGGGCACTATAACCTGATAGAGGCCTCTTATGACCATACTGTGGTAAGGCACAAGACAGACGAATAAAGGGAAAAGTTTCTTGCGACATAATACCCGGATTGGTTTGGGATCATGGAAGAGTAGAACTAGATTCGGTTGCCGAGTTTGCTTCATACTTACAGACGGTTCGGGCAGAAGGTGAAGAAAGTACGGTCAAATACAGAGTCCCAGCTTTAAGCCTTAGGGTCCTTGCGCGACAGATATCTCGGCACCAGGCGCTTCTCCTCTATCACATCCGATAACCTACCCTACTGCCTGTTGAAATTAGAGTCTTTTTCTCTGATGGACCTACATAATGTACTTTCCCGCAGTATTGCTTCGCCTCCAGTCTAAGGCAGGTGATATTTTGGTAGTGTGCGATACAACTATAAGTGATGCTAATGGGTAGTATGAAATACGTGAAACAAATAACCAAGGAATTAATAACAGTAAACAGGAAAGCTAAGCCGTCGTACCTCTCCATTTTACAACTTATTACTAATATATGTTTATGAATTTCATGTTACTTAACTTTAATGCGTATTTCATCATGCTGCGACAGGTCTGCATAGGACTGATAATAGGAGATAGATCAATCAATGCCATGCAAGTAAAGTAACTCATTATTATGATCGACCCTTCCTTTTGTTATTCAAAGACACTACTCCTAGCAGTAAAGAGAAATATGAGAAAATCAGGTATGTAATGAGCATTTATTACAACGCAGTGATTATAGGAGAATTCTGGATTCAGTAATATCTACTGATAATAATTTAATTACCAATCCCACTTCTTCCTCCGGCTTCCTCTGCTTAACAAATCCGTTGAAGCCAATTAATGGTGTCTCTGTTACCGGTTATCTTGGTTCATTGATGACAACACACTGTTGCAAATTTTAAAACATTCATCTTACTCAATTACATTTAATAAAATCACATTACATTACACTTTCCATAAGCAGAATACTCTAACTTCAGTACGTTACAATGGATTCAAGATGAAAAGCTGATTATTTGTCTTTTTTACCCTAGTCTGGTAGGTGCAGAACTGTAGTTATTTTCTTTAAACTTGACTACTTTCCTGCTTCAGTCTTGGCATCCAACAACATCTTCACTTCAGCAATTACTATGGCTGTATCCTTTAACATTGCTCAACGAAAACAGTTAAGCTATCAGAGCAGAATAAAATAATGATTCCACTGTTCTGGTTTGATTATTATAATCGAATATAAAGAGTGCAATTATGTGGAAAATATTGTATAAACGTTGCCATTACAAAAACGGGTTAACGATGTATCTAGAATTGTTAAAAAATTACACTTTACATAATCACTACTTTAAAGGACATGATATATTTCTCGTAACTTTCTACAGGACTACATCTTAACGAAAAGTATTTTCAGTTCAGGAATATTACTGTATAATAAGATACCAGCTAAGCATGGTCCTCCCGAAGGTAGGTTGGACCCTCCTAAAGGAGGATACTAAGCCTCGTATCAGAGATAAGACCGCCGTTCCTTCCCTCCTTATCTCACATATTTCGGTAAACCTACCGGGTAAAGGCAAACTACAGTTTTACGTGGAATCCGAACAAAAGAAGCGTTCTGGCATTCTTCACATTGCATAGCGAGCTGTGCAGAGGAGAATGTCAGGCAAATGGTCATTGAAAATCCCCGCCGATTCAGGGTTTCTAACTGGGGCCCTTTTTTATCTCCAGTCAGACGCCTTAACCACGGAATCCCAGGCCGCTAATAAGATACCAAAAGACACAAAATTCCTCTGTTTGCTGTTTTAAACAATAAGGAAATTCAGATGATGCACAGTCTCAAAAGTGTTACTGAAAAATTTCTGAATATGTTGATTTTTCTTATTGACCCGTATTTCTCCTCCAACCCCCCCCCCCCCTCTTTTTGTGATCTCGTATTTTTAACTTGTACAAATTCCATTATTTTCCAAGTTTATATATAACATCATATTATCAATAATGACTGTTCCGACTTCAATAGCAATTTTTATACTTCAGTTGCATTTTAAATTTAGTTTATTCTTCGTCTGTAACTGTAATTTTTATTCACTGATATTGCATCGCATCAAACTTTGCCTTCTGAAAATTGCGTGAAAAATTGCATCATTGTGGAATGTTATCACTGGAATAAATAGCAACAATCTGATTGAATTTTTACTCTCGCTAAATTAATTGGTTTGGTCAGATGACACCTTTCACCATAATGTAAATTCCATCTTTAAATTTTACATGCTTTGAAAATTACTACATTAAGACATCAGTAAGGATCTACTCTTTCAGTTTACGTCAACACTTAACTAAAGCACAGTTTGTGCTACAATTTACATCAAACATATTTACTGATAATTATTTACATCCAGTAATTATAATCCCAGTTACTGGATAACTGTATATCATAATTCCTTCATATCCCAGATCAAATTCATCATGAAAACTTCTAACATGAATTTATTGATGATCTCACATTTTATTACATCTGTCTATTGTTATTATAGCCACTATGGGTTAAGTGTGCAGACAGAAAAATTTAATTACACTAAAATTCTTTCGTATTGTATATGATTTAATTTAGCATTCTTATCGACTTACCACATCTGTAACTCTTAAATTTGTCATATGCCACTTTATTTTCATCCTCATTACTACACCCTCGACTTTGAACAAAAAAATTTCTGCAAACAATTATTTCTACTTTTATTTGATTCCATCATCATATTCACTTCTTTATACAGTGCATATATTACGTCTGTATTTTAGACTCGATTTTATATTAAAATGACCTTAATAATTACAAATATGATTCTTACTACATATGATTCTTATCCCTTTGACTTTTGTTCTATTAATTGTAATTCATATATGAGTATACCCTGTGTCTCACCTATAATTTTAGTTATTTTTCACAGATAACACACACTAATTCTAAACTTTGCACAAGTAACGTCTACTCGATGTCATTCCTACCGTTCTAATTCCTTGGTATTCCTAATTACCTTCATTTACAGCTTGGTAATTTACACTCAGCTGATTATTTACATAAATACAACATATACTTTCCAAAGTATGCATTCAATTGTTCTAAAGTTATCTCACAGTCTCTAACAATGATTTCTCCCGGGGTGTAGCTATCGGAGGGCTAGGCGGTGCCGTGCACCGGGGCACCAAAGCTCAGGGGGCCACCTAGCGCAGTACAGGGGGCCCCCAAGCCGAGCTCAGGGGGCTCCCCCGTAGCTCAGGGAGCCCCTGGCAGTAAACCACGCAAAACTCGGTAGAGCTTCCCATATGACCTGACGGCCAAAAATAATGTTCTGCTCTGGGGCCCTTGTTATCCTAGCTACACCACCAGATTTCTCCCCCCACCTCTTCCCGTCCCCACACCCTAGAGATACTACGCATATTTGTATTTATTCCTACGCCCTTATATAAATGTGTAATTCTCCTTTCACTTTATTAATTTTTCTACCATCCATTGGGCATTGGGAACTTCGGCTATAAATATTTTATGTTACAGTAGACAGAAGATGACGTTAGTATTTAATGTTAAACTCTCGCTCATTTATTTTTGATAAATTAACATAACAAAAAAAAAAAACCTGCTATTTTCCAAGAAAAACATGAATCTCATAGAAAAGTGATGCAAAGTGAAATGAGTATACGGATAAGTGAGACTAGGTGAAATTTTTTTTAATTGTATATTAACATATCGTGATTTAGGTAAAGACATTGTTGCTAAAACTCTATTTTATCCACGAATAAGCGATTTAATTTATTTAAACCCAATGTATATTCCAAAAACTTTTTTAATTATCAGCTTTACAATTAAAGAAAACAAGAGATATCTTTGTAATACCATGGAAACACGTACCACACGAACGTGTGTATTTAAATTATAAATAAATATAGTTAATAGTTATTTTTTATTATAATAGTAATTCGAAACGCTAAATTCTAATATATTTTACTACTGTGACCGTTAGTAAGTATTTTTATTCGTGCAAAAAAAAAAATGTAATTTAGTGCTTTGGTCTGTTCCCTGTTTACTTTCTGTGTTTGTTTACATTTTTGAACGCTCAGCTTAAGCTCAGATTTTTGTTATAGAGCGAAAATATATTTAGATAAAGGTTACTTGTGAATTAATTTAGCATATTTTTTGCAAGGTTAAGATCAACAAATTTTGTCTCTCGTATTGTGTACTTTGTTGTTGTTAGTTTCTTGTAATCATGAGTGAAAAGTGTGGACATTGCCGTAGATTTTTGAGGGTTGGAATTTTTTGCGAAGCATGTGAGAAATGGTTTCATTGGGGACCGATTTGTAGTGGAGTCGAAGTTGGAGAAATTGAGGAGGCTTCTCCCATGGTTTTGTAAAGATTGTTTCAAAAGTAGGAAGATATTGGAGCAGGAGGAAAGGATTAGTGCCCTTCATGCTGAACTGATAGAGGCTAGAAACGAGTTGGATAGGCTGCGCAGGGAGGGAAACAGAGATGGTTGGGAACTGGTGACAGGGAAAAGGGCAATTAGAACAAGAAGGGCTTCTGATTCTTTAGTTGTTGGGGTGCAAAATAGGTTTGCCCTGTTTCCAGAGTTAGACAGGGATGAGACTTCTGTAGTTGTAGGTGTAGGTAATAAGCAGCAGACTTGTAGGAAAAGCTGTGTAGTTAAGTCTGGTAGGCAGGGATTAGGGAGTAGTCATGGCCGAGATGTTGGGCCACTGGTGAAGGAAAAATTAGGATCAGGTTTCCAGGTCATGAGTTTCTTCAAACCCATTGCTAGTCTTGGTCAGGTAGTAGAAGATATAGGTTCTTTGTGTAGAGATTTCACAGATCAGAATCATGTAGTAATAGTGGGAGGATCGGGAAATAGTTTGGGCAGGAAAGATAGGTATAGTAACAGAGATGACCTAGAGAAAATAGCAGAAGCAACGTGCCACACTCGGGTCAGTGTGATGTCAGTCTTGAGACGTTTTGATCAGCCACAGATGAACTCTGCTGTGAGGCGAGTGATTCTGGAACTGGAACGGTATCTTATATCTGATGTAGGCTCTGGCATGGGCTTGGTACCTGTAGATGCTATTGATAGGTGGTGTTATACTAGGCATGGCCTACACCTCAATAGTAGAGGGAAGGGTGTTCTTTCAGATCTCATTGCAAAACATTTAATTGGGGCCACAAATTCACATGAATAGAGTTTTAAAATAAATTAGTTTAAACAATAATGAGTTGTCAGATACCAAAATTAAAAATTGTGTAGGGATTAATTTATTACATCAGAATATCAGAGGGTTAACAAACAAAGTGGATGAATTACTAGTCCACATAAATGAATTAAATTATATCAATAGAATTGATGTTTCATGCTTGTATGAACACCACATAACAACAGGAATAGGTATGTCAAATGTAACTGACTTTAATTTAGCTTCTCATTATTGTAGAATGAACTTGAAGAAAGGAGGAGTTGTCACTTATGTTAGAAATGGTTATAGTTTTGAGGATATAAGTATTAGCAAGTACTGTGTTGATCAACATTTTGAAGCTTGTGCTACACGGCTAAATTTCAATAATGAAATTTTCATAATAGTAACAGTATACAGAGCTCCATTTGAACTCTTATTAACATTTTTAAGCAAAAAAGAAGTCAATATAGTCGTATGTGGTTATTTTAATGTTGATTTTCTAAATAACTTTAACTCAGGTAGTTAATTTTCCAGCTAGAGTAATGAATAATAGTCACTCAGCTATCGACAATGTTTTCCTAGGTACATCAAAATTCAGTTATGACATCAAGCCATTCATCAATGGCCTTTCGGATCAAGATGCCCAATTATTAACCATCAACACTTCTGTAGGAACTAGCTCTAAGTGTAATGTTTTCAAACTTCAGCGTGTAATAAATGATGAGTCAGTTACTTATTTTACAAGATGCCTCGATACCACAAACTGGAAACACGTTTACAGTGCACAAGTTATGGATGAAAAACACAAAATTTTTAGTAGCATTGTATTAAATTACTTTGAAAGTTCCCCCCTTGAAAAAGAGTCGTGCTTCTCAAAAAGAACAAAAACCATGGATAACTATTGGCATTAGAACATCATGCATTAATAAAAGGAAGTTGGATATTGCCTCTAGGAACAGTGAAAATGCTAATGTTAAAACACATTATAAACAGTACTGCAAAATACTGAAAATGGTTATTAAAGAATCTGTATGTATGTACAGCAAACATAAAATTTATGATTCTGAAAATAAAATTAAGACTATGTGGGACATTGTAAAAAAGGAAACAGGAAAAAGTAATCAATCAAGTAATGATATTTTTATCAAAGAAAATTAAGGAGAATCTAATTTTTGAATTGCCGATATATTTAATAAATATTTTTTTTATCTGTTGCTGATAAATTGACTGCTAATAGCTCAGTGACACACAGTATGGATTTTGTCAGAACAGGTTTCCATGAAAAATTTAACTCTATGTCTGTAAAATTAGCTACTCCAGAAGAAATAAGAAAAATTATCAGATCCCTTAAGAGCAAATACTCAACTGGTTATGGTGGGAATTCCAGCAGATTAATTAAATTGTGCTCCACAGAATTAAGTAATATACTAAGTTATCTGTTTAATATATCTTTACTTGAGGGTACTTTTCCAGAAGGGCTTAAGCATGCTGTAGTTAAACCACTCTATAAAAAGGGAGATAAGGCAGCTGTATCGAATTACCGACCAATTTCATCTCTAACAGCTTGCTCCAAAGTTTTTGAGAAAGCAATGTACAAACAGTTTATGAACACCTTAAAAATAATAATATACTAACTAAATCATAATTTGGTTTTCAAAAGGGTCATTCAACAGAACAAGCTATATTTGCATTCGCTGACAATAGTTTAAAAGGAATAAATGATAAATTAATTCCTGTGGGAATTTTTTGTGACTTATCTAAGACAGTTGACTGTGTAGATCATAAAATTCTAATATAGAAACTGAAGTATCATGGTACAGATGTATTATGTTAATAAATGGCTTAGTTCTTACCTTCTAAATATAAAACAGAAAGTATCAATGGAGAATTTTAAAGCTGCCTTAAGAGGTCCACTGTTTTCTGAGTGGAAATTAATCAGATGTGGAGTACCTCAGGGTTCTATATTGGGGCCACTATTGTTTTTAATATATATAAATGATCTACCCTGTATTTCATGTAAAAATTCAAAATTTGATCAATTTGCAGATGACACAAACATAGGAATTAAAAATAATCCAGATTTATCTACAGAATATATTAAAAATTATGTCTTTAAACTGATTAATAAATGGTTTACAGCTAAATGGCTTGTCTTTAAACTTTGATAACACTCAGTATATGCAATTCAGTACATCACACAGATTAACACCAGATATAGACATAAAATTTGCAGGCCAGTCTATTCAAGAGGTAGAGAGTGTGAAATTTCTAGGTTTGTACATTGATCACAATTTAAATTGGAAAGTACATGTTTCTGACTTATTAAAGCGATTGGGTGCAGCCACATTTGCAATTCGTACAATTTCAGCTATAGGTGATCTCCGTATGAGGCAGTTAGTTTAATTTGCTTATTTTCACTCCTTGTTAGTCATATGGAATAATATTCTGGGGCATTTCTACCCATAGAAACAATGTGTTCAGAGCCCAAAAGCGTGTAATTAGAATTATGTGTGAGGTTAGCAATAGAACCTCATGTAGAGAGCTGTTCAAGAAGTTAGGGGTTTTATCATTAGCGTCTGAGTATATATACACATTAATTTCCTTTGTAGTCACAAATTATACTTTGTTTGAAACAAATAGTAAAATACACAATTATGGCACTAGAAGTAAAAATGATCTTCACACGACTTACAAGTCATTGTCATTTGTTCAAAAGGGGATCCGATATTCAGGGATACATATCTTCAATAAGCTCCCAACACATATTAAATGTCTAGCAGATGATAAGAATAAAATCAGGAAAAAATTGAAAGAATTTTTTATTGAGAACTCCTTCTACTTTGTCGAAGAATTTATTTCTAAGATATCTAAAAAATAACTGCTAGTAGCTTGTGTAAATGTAGTTTACATAATTAATTTACCATGTATGCTATGACTGTACATCTCCTGGTGCATATATTTATTTCGTTATGGATTTTTTTCTAATGTACCATGTATGCTATGACTGTACATCTACTGGTGTACTTATTATTTTGTTATGCAACTGTTTATCTGTAAATTTACAAGTTTCCACATCACACAGAGCGATGTATTTTATTGTATTGTATAATTATTTTACCATAACAATCAGGAAAATTCATTTTTATTTATCACCAAGAAATCAATTATTGTTTACATAGTGTGCTCCAACAATCTCAAAATAAATAGTTCCACATTCGTCATTTATTTCAAGATCATATATTTTTATAAACTCACACGAGTCACTGAACTTTAATGGAAGCAATTAATATTTTTAATTATAAATTGTAGCTGAGAAAGTTAAGCAATCAAAGAAAAATTGGGTACAATAAAATACTAATTTCTTTCAATGCTTTTTTTATATAAAAGATAAATTTAATAGTACAGTACTTGCAAAATATTTTTTGTTTAATGTATAAGACAGGAAGAGTTTTAAAATAAACCTTATACAAAATATTATACAGCAATGGTGAACATGTTTGAAAATAAAAATTTCTAAGAGTACTCAGAAAATGAAATAAATATATAGAAACAGAGGAAGGGGATTTAGCAAGAAATATTTGGGCTGCTGAGAATACGAAGATACTAATTTTCATCATTTATAATAACTAGAGATAAACATACAGTGATATATACAATATATTTGAATCGATATTCCTAGGAATGCTATCATAAATTGGAATAAGTTGTATCATGAAATCAATAACCAACAAATCAAGGATTTCGTTGTTTTAATCGATATTATTGGTTTTTTTCTTAAATAAAGAAATAACAGACTAAAATTCTGAAACCTAAATGTAGTTAAATTTTTAAAATTTACTATTTTTTACAAAAATCATAAAACGTAGTAATTTCTTGAAAAAGATAGAATCAATTAAAATGACTAGTAATTATTATTTTTATTTCAGGGTTATACAAATGTATAAAAAAATTACTGTTTGATAAAAATGGTGTAGAAGATATATTTCTTGTAAAAAAATGAAAGGTTTAGTTCCTTTTTGGTAATAACGTACATTAAAACCGTAGAAATAAAAGTATATCTAAACTATGTTAATTCGTAAAACAAATAAAGATTACAAATATATTACACTGAACATTTTTATTGATTTTCGGAGTTTCTTTGTAACAAATTAATCAAGACCTCAATAATTCAAACTGATTTAGTGAATTAGACTAACATAAATTTACTTTAAATGTTTTATATTAAAATAAAAATGGATAATTGAGAATCTGCAACCATTTCTAATTATAATACAGAAAATGTGAAAGATTATCACAAATGACTTAGTTCCAAATACTAGGGTCGGGATGAAGTTAGAACAGAATTATTGTATTAGAACTCAGTACTAATAAACATCATCTATTGAAAGGTTCATCAGTTACTAAACTACTGAAATAAACAAAAAAAATAAACAAACCTATATTAATGTCATGAAAAAATTAAAATGTTTTGGTTTCTGTTCAGTTAAATCAACATACCAATGATATACATTATTATTAATTGCGATGGGACTAATGCCTTAGTGGAAATTTCCCTGCATGCTGATTTATGATTTGTGCATATTTTTATTTTGAAATGCTTCACAGTCTAAGGTATATTGTTCACTAAATCCTTAGGTAATTTTTCTAGTCTACCACAGCCTTACCCTAAAAAGAAAACTATACTACTACCTTATATCTGACATCAAATTTAGTATCAAAGTTTTCTCTTCCTGTCCACATGCTGCTTCTACATCCTCACCAACATTTATCCAGGCCTCATCCCCATGTCCACAATTCTTTTCACTTGCCTTCCATCCTGCAGTGAATCATTTGGGGAAATCAACCAACAAATCTAGCTGCCCTCCATCGCACTACCTCCAACTCCGGTATTTAATACTTGTAATGTGGGCTCCATATCATCCCACAATACTATAACAAGGGCCTACTAAATGGTCTGAAACCCATGTCTCTTTCTTCCTTGGTAGATTCTGTTATAATTCTCTCCAGCATATGCACAACCCCCCTCCCAAATGTGCTCTGCTCATTTTAGCTTACTGCCAAACAATATTTCCAGGTATTTGTTTTTAATTCCTTCAGCAAGAAATTTCCTTGCCACTAAATAATCATACAAAACTTCATTTTCCTCTGTATTTATCTTATAAGCTGACTGTTCTTGTCATTTATTTTCATCCTGTAATACTTATCTGCCCAAATAGATATCCTTTCCTTATCTCATTGTTTTTCCTCCCAATCCTCTCTCAATATAGTTATATTAACCATCATCCACAAACAACCTATCCGCTGACTTTAGATCAACAACAGAATCATTCATTCGAATAAAAAATAGTAATGGTCTCAATACACCACTCTGTGTAATATCTATTCTCACTTTACTCTCCATTACCAATTGCATTGCTCACTTTGACTCATAACTTCCTATCTCTGACCCAGTGAGATATAGCTTGGATTATTCTGATGGTCTTAACCTCATTCACAGATATTCTATGGATAGCTCTTTAAATATACTTAGAAAGATTCAATACAATACTATATATGTGGCATCCCTTGTTCATTTCCAATGAAAAATCTTGTGTGTAACCCATTGAGATTCAAAAAAATAATCTCTTCTAAATCCATGCTACTTTCTTCACAGATTATCCCAATGCAGCTCTCCATTCAACTCATCATAAACTTGAAAACCACAAAAGTCAAAATAATTTGCCTATAGTTCTCAACACTATTTATCTCCCTACCCTCATAAATTGATGTTACCATGGCACTTTTTCAATCTTCCAGACTCTAGCAAGTCTTCAGACGTAAATCAAAAAACACTTCCAGGAAAGGCACAATGTGTTTCCCACATACCTTTAACACATCAGTGGTTATTTTATCCATAGCAGGTGCTTTAAGTTTTTTAAACTTCATAACTCTCTCATAATACCCTGTGACTTAATTTATAATTTTTTCCAATATGGTCATATTCAATATAATGTGAATTATTCTCCACCTGTCCCTGAGAGGTAATCCATAATGATATTATTCTACCAGTTGTTCAGTATCCCAGCCATTTTTATATTCTCTGTAACTCCATCTCTATCCTTAACTATTGTTGTCTGAAAACCATCTCCTCTCTTACTATTCTAAGAGAACTAAAGAAATTTCTACTTGCATCATTAAGTGTACCCTGCACAGCCATAATATTTTTCGCTAATTTATTATTAACCATCATCTTTGTTGCTATTAAGAGTCTCATATATTAACTGTTGTCCTATTACTTCTATGGTCCTTCCCCACAACCTCTTCCGACTTTTCACAGTCCTATTGAAACACACAGGTTATGTGCTACACTTAATTTTTGTTTTGGGAAATCAAATATTTACATTTGCTTATTGTACTGGGAAAGAAAGTGAAGAAATAATACTTTTCCAAGGCAAAACATTGGGTACCATTGTAAACCCACATGCTCCAGAGATTTTTACTGGGATCTTAGCTTCTAGCCTAAAGGTTATGACAAAACTTATACTGAATTACCCAAAGATACTAAGAATGAAACATCTCATAGAAGAAAAATCGAGTATGTGTTGGTGATATATACCCTTTCTTCTAAGTATTTCAGTTATATCAATTATGGAAAAATACCTCTGATTACATTCAGTATCAAATAATTATTACCAGGGTATATATTTCCATGTATTAAATAAATCACAATTTGATTATATCTGAAATCAGTCGTCCTTGTATATTTTACATTTGTAATGATTCCTTGTACAGTTTACTTTTGTTAGGATCAGCATTGTAAAATAAAGGTACTTAGAAGAAGAAAAAAGTCTGGAAGACACTATCCAGCATATTGTTTCCCCTGTATTTTGTTCAACCACTTATGTAAATCCTCCTTCTCTCTAAGATGTTTGCATATCTTAACTCTAATGAGTTCTCTTCTTACCATTCTATGAAAGGAGTGATTGTAAAAATTAGGGCAATTCATATTGTTGTTAAGTGACAAAATGTTATGAGATCTTCTTCCGAGCCAAGTCTACAGTGTATATTTATTTCAATTTCTGAATCAGAATAGTTTCTGCTAGTGTTATGGATCGTTGGTTAGATAAACAAAATCTGGTGCATTGGTATTACATAGGCAAAGTACTACCTACATAACTCAGTTATTTTAATTCCTTAATCTGTCTTACAAATACACAAAAGCGATGATTTCCTCATGCCTCTTTCAGGTTTCGTAAGTCTTGGAAAGCAAATGATATACATTAAGAACAACAAAAAACTATTGCACTCTAAGAACCCATTCTGTTTCAGAAAGTGTAGCAAATTCACAATAAGTATAGAGAGTGTAGATGACATTATTTTACCCACAGTAACAATAACAAAATTTCTTTTTACACATATTGTAACATTGAAATTAATCGATTAATGGTGTTACTAATGGGATCTACCCTCAGTTATTTAGATTTGTATCTATTAAAATTTTCTTCACTTCAAATAAGTGGTAGATTTTGTGCAATGGTGGTGCTCTATAGTTTTAGAGATTTTAAAAAGTTTATATGTTATTTAACTAAATATGATAAGGTAAAACATACTATGGAACATGAGGGTTCCCAGAAGAACAAAAATCGTATTGAACAAATACTAACTTATTCCTATTTTCTCATATGTTCCAGAAATATCCATGCTAAATTGATAGGACCTTAGCAAGATCCAAGCCTGTGCTATGAACTTTCTTACAAAAAATATGTCAGAAAATGTGACTTGATCATATAAAGAACGATTATATCAAACCTATAGTTAAATGAATCCTTGGAAGAAAGACAGGTCATCTAAACTTAAATGGTTGGGCATGTTGAAATAATGAAGAGAATTAGCCTATGAAAAGCTTATTTGGAAAAAAAGATTAGCAGGTCAAAGATCAGTGGGAAGACCAACAAGAAGAAGTGGACAGATAGAAGAGGCTGGAAATGGGAATCTATTAAAGACAAGGAAAATTTTCTAGACAGGAGACAGCAAAGTATGGTTATCTATAACCACCAGGATTGAAATCAGGAAAGCTCGTAAAGCACAACCGGGAAATTGAGATGGTTTCCAACGACAATTGTAATGATAAGGTAAAAGTGTCCAGGCAACCAACACAAACTTAGTAGAGTTATGATGTACAGTACATGATATTGTTTAGATATTGTGAACTGTGACTTAAATAGTAAATATGTATTATATAACAAGTTTTTTAATTGGTAACTTATATTCTTAGTTTTAAAGTTCTGGTTTAATCCTGTAATGAATTTAATATTTTATAGAATTGTAGCTTATGAGACTGGCATTTCTGTAATGCTAAATCATTATTATATATGACATTAAACAGTAATTTATTGGCATTGGCTACTGAGCTGATCCAAGTGTCTTGTTTTTCCCTCATCATTAAAGAAATTTCTATAAGTGGCTGTTTCCATCATGGTTGTGGTTTTGATCTCACATTACTGCAAAATGTCAGAATCAGTAGTGACAGGATTTATTTAATAGATGGAATGTATTAAAACCTTTTATGATGAAATGAATTTGTTATTTATCTGATTTTTTGAAATTGGTGAAACTAAATAAAAGAGGATCAGAATGTCCTACAAGTGTGCTATGATACCACATTTCTTCGTATAGATCCCAGCCAACACTAATCTGGCTAAAGATATGAGAAATGCTGGTTATTGGCTTTTTTCAGATACATATAGGTATGAGTTCTTCTAATCTTTATTATAAAACTGCTTTTGGCTCATATTACCTTTCTTGAAAAACCTTAACACTGATGGCTATTCTACCCTATAATAGGGTTTTAACACCAAATATTGTAATTTATTTATTTGTGTGTTGTTTTGTGTTGCTGCTGCCTTCCTCCCTTCAACTTTGGTGAGTGTTGGGTATATTTTATCTGTCCTTTCCATATAAACAATAATAGATTGGAATGGATATCAGTACTAAATCAAACCAACTTACATAAAATAATATTGGTAACTTTTAGTTATGTACTATAGGCAGGAAAAAGTAACTGCCACTTTTGATTTTCCAGTCCCAAATTATAGATGCTATTTTCATCAAGTTATATCCTGTCACACAATGTTTTATCAACACAGCTTGGTAGGTGACATGGAAAATTTTGCAAAAAGTACCATACTTATGCTCAGTTAAAAAATTTAGCTCTAATATAAGGAGAGAAATAAAAATAAAAAGCATTCCCATCCTGAAATTTAATTGGTCAAGCAATTTGTGGACACTTGCCACATTCGTTATAAAAGTCTAAGAGAAATTGGGTTGTAGTTCTCTGGGAATCTAAACCACAGTTTCCCCATAAATTTATTGATTTACATGTGAACAACTTCTGTCATTTATGAGTGCAGTGAAATGTTTCTCTTAATAATGTACTTGTGTTGCAATGATCAAAGAGATAAGATCAGGGAAATAATGTACCTTTACAAATATATGTATAAATTCTATCTTTACTCCTGTGATAAAGTTTGGAATATATTGAATAAATATTACTTTTTATTGCAAGATACCCTCTAACGTACACAGTTGATTTTTTTTCCTTTTGTAAAATCTAGGGAATAGATTTAGAACATCTGCTGTATCTTAATATGAACTGCTAGTTCCTCTATGTACTATTTAGATTGCCATCTATCACAACATAATTTTTATAAATCTGCAATGCATTTCTCGAAAAAGTTGCTGTTTTTTTCTTTTCATATAGTTCCCACACTTTTCCACCATTTTGGAATGGCTATAAAGTATTTAGCACTTTTATTGAATTGAATTGAATTTTATTTGATCCATGAAGTCATAATTTATGACATAGGATAAGTCATCAGTAATTACAATATAATTTTTTCACACAATACAGGATTACATATCATTATTATAATTATCATACTTAAAATTGCACAGTCAATACAAGCAGCATATGAAATACATATGTTCAACTGAAGATAAATTAATATTTCAATGTTTTACATGTTACAATACAAAATAATTTAATCATGTTTGTTCATTTCTCGATGGTTCATATATTCATTGACACTATAGAAGCTATTGACTAATAAAAATTTTTTTAGCTTATATTTAAAATTATGTAAATTTGATATTTGTTTTATGTTTTCAGGAAGAGAGTTGTAAAGAATTTTAGGCTGGTAGAGTACACTATTTTGGTATAGAGCTTTCTTGTGCCACTCTAAATGAAAATTATTCCTATTCCTTGTTTCGTGTTTATGTATTTCATTATTTAGCGCTGCATATTCCTGATGTGATTTCAGGAAGCAGATACACTCAAATAAGTATATACATGGTAGAGTCAGTATTTTTAGTTCTTTAAAAATATCCCTGCAGGATTCTCTACGTTTCATACCTCTCATGATTCTTATAGCTCTCTTTTGAAGTATGAATGCCTGTTTTGCATGTGTTGAATTTCCCCAAAAAATTATACCATATCTTAATAAGCTATGCATATATGAATAGTAGGCACACAACATTGTTTTCAAAGAGCAGCAATCTTTAAGCATTCTTAAAATATAACAATATTTGCTTAACTTCTTATTCAGTGATTCAACATGTTTATCCCACTTTAAATGTTCATTCAACCATATTCCTAAGTTGTACTGATGTCAGAAAAACAGGCATACTACGGCAGAAATTGAAATCACCTTAAAATCTTTGTTCTTGAAAATGTTTTCACAAACTTAAAAATAACTATGAACCATAATATCAATCCCTCCAAGTATGCCATATTTCCGACTTCTACAAAAATCACTTAAAAAGGGAGGCTAGACCCTTTGACATATAAAATCACAGTAGCTACAGAAATAAACTCATTATTTCCTCTTGACCTAATTTAAATTTGTCATTACTTTCATCACTCCTGGTCATTTGCCATTACTCTGTTTAATCCATAAAGCATAAGAAACAATAACAACTACTTTTACACCAAATCTACAATGTGAGTTGCTACATTTGTCAGAGAGAAACTTCTATCCAATTAATAATAAGCATTTATTTAATAACCTTATTGAAAAGCACTCTTGCACTTAAGGCATAAGATAACTCATAAGTATAGTATGTCATACCTCTCTTCTGAGATTTATTAAAAACTAGCTATAGTGTGGCATGTGTTTCAATGCCTCTCTTTCTTTCATTTTTTTGTGGGTACGCATATACAGAACAGACAACTTAACGTCTAAAAAAATGAATGAACGAAAATGATTTTTATGCATTAAATTAAAATTGAAAAAGTTTGTTCATGTGCTTTTGGATATACAATAGTTTTCGTCTTTCGTCTTCTGTAAAAATCAGACTCATAATGTTTAATCCAGTTTTGATAATACTGAGCACACCACATCTGAGAAACAGGTGGAAGCAGTAATTTTGAAAAGTTGTATATAATCAATAGCTTAGTGTGCCCCTTCAATAATATCCAACCAACCTGTGGGTTATTGATAAAGTTAGTTTTTTTATTAAAAAAAAGAAAATAATACCGTCAGCAGCTTTTCTTGCAGGGTGTACATGAAAATTCTGATATTTCTGAAGTGTTATTCCTCTTGATCAGATTGCCATAATTCTCTACCACTACTAAAATTTCTCAGATTTTCCTATAGCTGCAAAAAGCGGAAAAGTGGCTTGTGTAATTTAGTCTTAAGATGGGCGATGAGAAAGAGATTGTGCAGTTTTGCAAATTAAATGTAAACAGCTGTTTTCACTTATTTTAAAGCATCTGTGTGCAAACTTTGTTCAAGACTGGATAAAAACTAGATTTTTAATATCAACTTCGAATTTATTGGTCAGAAACAGTCCATTCAGAATCAGTACAACACCATTTGACAGGAAATTTAATTCATTAAATTGCATTGGAAACACATTCTATGGTATAAATTTTCTTACACATTAGCCTCCCATCCCTTTCCTACACCCTCCTTCATTTCCCCTTTCAACTTTAAATTCTTTCAACGTTTTTGGTAACTTATTCATCATTTCTCTCGGTACCCAGACACCCTTACCTAAAAAAACAGCATCTTCACACACCATTGTGTCTGAAATCGACATCCAGCTTGTGGTCCTGGTCATCTTTTTCATTACACCAATATCATCCAACCAACCTGCGGGTTGTGGACAAAGTTAAGTACTTATTATTTTGTATTTTTTTAAAAATAAAAATAGAAAAAAAAACTGTCAATAGCTTTTCTTGCATGGTGGATATAAAAGTTCTGATATTTCTGATGTTTTATTTCTTTTGATCAGATTGGCAGATTTTTCTATAGATGCTAAAAATGGTAAAGTTGAACATGTAAATTAGTCTTAAGAGGGCATAGAGAAAGAGAGGGTGACGTTTTGCATATTAAATGTAAACATCTGTTTCACTTATTTTAAAGCATCAGTGTGACAAATTTCTTCAGGATTGGATAAAAACTGTAGATTTTCAAGTTCGAATTTCTTGGTCTGAAACAGTCCATTCAGAATCGGTACAACACCATTTAACATGAAATTTATGTAATTAAATTGCAATGGAGCCCATGCTCTGGCATCAATTTCCTATGCACCCACCTCCCCTCCCTTTCCAGCACCCTCCTACATTTGCCCTCTACAAATTTCTACTTTAAAATCTTTCAAAATTTTGTTAAATTATTCATCATTTCTCTCTGTAACTTATTCAAATCCCTGACACCCTTACCTAAAAAATAGCATCTTCCTATACCACTGAGTCTGAAATCAAGTGCCAGCCTGTGGTCGTGGTCATCTTTTTCTTTCCATAAATTACTTTTCATACCAACACCAATATCATTCCATGCTTCATCATCAATATATGCCTTGTTCACAATCACTGAACTCTTCACAATGTTACTGTCTTCAATGAATCCCATTTCACCACTCTCGTCATACCCAAGATGGATTTACATCTTCCTTCATTGGAATCTTGACTACATAATGTAAAATAGAAATTTGGTAACTGTTAAATGTTTTGATAGGAATGCTACTAGCAGGGGCGGATCCAGGATTTTTGGGGGGGGGGGGAGAGGGCCTTGAGCGGACTTTGGTTTGGGGGAGGGGGCTTGACTTGAGAGAATTTTGTTTCAGAGGGCTTGCCTTCAGTTGATTTTGGTTTTTTGGGGGGGGGGGCTTGAGTCGGCCATGGGGTAGTCTTTATAGCCTCCTCGGGCCTCGAATCCGTAAAGCTAAACAAAAAAAAAAGTCTCCAAAAATACAATTTCGGGGGTGGACTTAGATGCTTTTGGGGGGGTGGTGGCTTGAGCCCCCTAGACCCCCCCCCCCTGACTACTAGGTTGGAATCGCTTACAAAATGATAACAGTATGTTATAACTACCGTTTCGGTCTGTAAATTAATGTTAAATGCTACATACAATGAGCGCTACAAATAAAGGGAATGAGAATTTTCTATGACTGCTGAACCGACCCAATAACGAATAATGTTTTTAAACTAACCAAATTATATTATTGAGATGTCAATAAAAAGTATATTGGGCTGTAATGTGGTTTCGTGAAGGACGAATGAAGGATCGCCTTCTATGAAGTACATTATTTTTACTACAAAGAAAGAACTTTCTCCACATTTAAGAATTTCAGTTATGGTGATATGGATTGATAGTATGTTAAAAATATAATTTCTCCTCTTTAAACCACCCATACACTCTTCTGTTTTATACTTTAACTATTCTTAATTATTATGGCTTTACGCTTCATTGCCGTCGAGCTTATTAATGACGGAGGAGATTTCGGGACAAGAACAGCAACAAATGCAGCCATTGCTTCTTGCAGCAGTCATCCTGGCGTTTGCCTGGAAACATTTTGAGACAACATTTTAAATCGAGATCTCAATGCCGGACGGGTATTTGAATTTTATTTCCTAGTTCTTTTTGCCATTACTGCTACCATGCTATTTTATACTAGGAAAGAAGGTTTTGAAAATCTATCTTTTTTAGTTGTAACTGGTTTGGTATTTGTTAGTGAAATAAGTTAATCTTGACATTCGTTACATGATTACGTAATTGAAACTTTAGCTCTTCAATCAGTTAGTGAAAGCAGCAATGCTAACAACAGCAACTAGAATATTAAAAATCCTAGGCCACATTTATGCGTTTATGTTGCACTTAAATCTAGACTGAAACATTGATTTATTCATTCAAACTGCGTTTTCCTAAACTTTCTACAATCAAGGCACACATATCTAGCCTTTGCATATATCCAAATAGGTATGAATTGTTTGAAGAAAAAGTAAAAACAGAGCCAACTAATTGGGAAAAAAAGAAAAATAATTCAAAGCCTTCAAGTGCTGTGGCTTCTTCTGATATACATAGCAGCAGGATTGATTGTTTTCATCGCAATCTGCTAATAAAAGTTTACCGTCAACAAAAAGTTTGGTATCATATTTACCAGGACCATCATATTACAAGCTGATGTGGAGCGATGAACTGCAATCCCTTTTTGTGACAACAAGATTCCACTACATGCTGAAGAATCCGATACATTTGAGAAGCTGGTGAAAACACTGAACCCCGGTAAAAACTCAATTTCCAGAATGACATTTGGAAGATGTATTATTGATTCACTTCATGGTACATAGCACCTTGGTATTGCTTGCAGTAATACCTATTACAACACATAAGCATCTGTTCCACTCTTGGATGGTTGAATTTTAATGGTTAACTTTAACTTGTGCTAATTTTGCAAAAATGTAACGCTTTAACGATTATTGAAGTTAAAAAGTTAAGTAGTGGATTAACCATTAACGAAGTTAACTTTTCGGTTAACTGTTCCCACTTGTGTGTATAATGCTTTCAAAGAATTAAATTTTTAGGCAATGTACAAAAAGGTGGATGGAGAATTAAACATTGTTATTGATTGTACTGAGATTCCAATACAAAGTAGTGGTTACCCTGACCATGGTCAAGGAACATACTCACATTACAAAGGTTTTCGTACTCTCAAAGCACTAGTAGGTATTAGTGAGGTTGGAGTAGCTTTATATTGTTCCCATTTATATGGTGGAGCAACAGCTGATCCTCAAATGGTAGAGTTATCAGGCTTCCTTGAGCTTTTAAAAGGAGGACATTTTATTGTTATTGACAAGGGTTTTTAATGTTTGATTTTTTGGAAGCAAAAGGAGCCACTCTTAACATTACACCTTTAAGAGTGTCATAAGGTCCAAATGACTAGCAGGGTTATCGCAAATCTGCATACTGTGGTGAAAAAGTGATATACGCTATTTACCTCAAGCAATGCCAACATACACATGTCCTCTTGCAAATAAGATATTTTTACATTATTTTCAACATTTGTAACGTCAAACAAATAGCAGTATGATTTCCACCACTATTTCTAACATTTTAAACTTTAGGTTTTTTAATTGTATATGAGCCTTTATAAAAAGAAAAATTCATGTTTCCTCAGTTCCAATTTATTTTATGAATGCTTTAAACACAGTTATGTATTAAAAACTATATCAACTTTTATTTACAGGTTTTTTCACAACTTCAATTACCAATTAAAACAATGTATTAAAAACTATATCAACTTTTATTTACAGGTTTTTTCACAACTTCAATTACCAATTAAAACAATTGTGGTTTACAATATGGAGTAAACTCAGAAATAAGTTGTTACAGAAATTATTGTATAATAAAGTATAACAAGTACCCTAAGGACAAGCATATTTTGATAAGAAGCTATTTACAGATTTAATTTTAAATTCTGTGAGCATTTTTGGTAAATTAATCACCATTTACCTTGGTAATTTATTCCAATCTCTGATCCCTTATGTGCGAAAGAAAATTTTACAGAAATTAAGTGCCAGCTTGTGGTCATGATCATATTTTCCCTTCCATGCTTTACTCTAAATTCTTTCACCAATATCTTTCAACACCTCATACCTTGTACACTACCAGTACTCTCTTGAAACCTCTGCTATATACCAATGTTTAAAAAAATCTAGCTCTATTATGATATCAGTTACTAATTGCGCTCTGCAGCAATGTTCACACAAAATAATAAACACAACCATTTAGGCTATATAATTAAGCAATACAAAATGATTAACCAGTATTTAAAATAAATATCAAATCCACCCACTCAAGTTAGTGACTATGGAAAAAGATTCAGGTTCTGAGGGAGTTGTCAACTTTTAAAATTACTGCTTAATAGAGAAACAAATCATTTACTTTTATAAGCAATAATAAAATTTTAAAATTGAGATCACATGAATAGTACACAATATTATCACAAAGAACATGTACAAAATGTTCCTTCCATAAAGACAAACAAGATTTGTGCCATAATGAGGGTTTGGTGTAGAGGGAACATTAACGAGAATGAATCAGAAATGGCATGATCTAACTCGGAGAACAAGCTTAACAACACAATTAAAATGAACAGATCAAAAAAATTGAATACAATACAATACATTCATTTACCATTGATCCCAATATAAGAGACTGGCTCTGTGGGATGTGGAAAGTAGTCAATTTACAGCTAAACAGTAGCATAACAAAATAATAAGTACACCAGTAGATGTACAGTCATAGCATACATGGTACATTAAACAATTCCATAACATTCATTCAGAGTACATTACGAAGGAAATAAGAAAGCTGAAAAAACATAAAGGGGCTGGTGTAGATAATATTACTACAGATATCTTAAAGATAGCTGGAGTGACATTGTACCTTATCTTGAAATATTATTTAAACTGAGTCTGGATACTTGCTGCTTACCATAGGACTGGAAAAGTACGATAGTAGTACTGGTACATAAAGGAGGGGTGAGAAATAGAGTCAAAAATTAGGGGCCAATCAGTTTGACATCAGTGGTAGGTAAATTAATGTAAAGATTGATATGCAACCACATCAGAAATATATGTGAGGAACGCAAATGGTTTTCAAGCAGGCAACATGGGTACAGGGAAGGATATTCATGCGAATCTTAGTTGGTGGGATATATGCAAGATATTTTAGATGAAATGGACAAGGGAGACCAAATTGATAGTGTAGCACTAGATCTGTCAAAGGCGTTTGACAGAGTGAGCCATAAATAGTAGTATATAGGGCAAGAACTATTGAAGTGGATGAGAAAGTAATTTGTTGGGTAGAAGAATTTTTAAAAAGTAGAAAACAAAGTTAGGGTAGAAAATGCATTATTGAAAGAAGTGGAAGTTTAAATGGGAGTCCCACAATAGTGTATTGGGTTCATTGCTATTCATTATTCTAATGGATAATTGTGTTGATTAAGAGCCAGGTTATTAGATACCTACACAAATAAAAAACTAAAGGTTGATTATGATTATACGTTGGTGAAAGAATTGGTTGTTGAAGACATGAAATGTAAATATCTTGGCATTACGTTTGATAACAAGCTTAACTGGGCAGCACACATTGGTCAGGTAGTAGGAAAAGATTTCAAAATTCTGCACTTGTTGGAGAGTGATGAGGGGCTCTACAAGAGATGTAAAGGAATTGGTTTACAAAACTTTGGTCAGACTTTTGCTCGAATATGGTATTGTAGTATGGGACCCACATTTGAGTATCAAATACAGGAATTAGAGAGGGTACTAAAAAGGGCTAACAGATTTGTTTCTGGAAATTACCACAGAATGAAATTAGTTACAGATATGATAAAAGAGCTGGAATGGGATTCATTGCAAGACAGGAGGAGGGTGAAGAGGGTCATGGGAGTGTACAAGTCCTATATTGGTGATGAATCATGGAAAGATAATGGTGTAAGAACTAAACGTAATGCATGAAAGAGAAAAGATGACCATGACAACAAGCTGGCAGTCGATTTCACGCCCATGGGTGTATGAAGATTCTCTTTTTTGGGTAAGGGTGTCAGGGATTGGAATAAGTTACCAAGAGAAATGATGAATAATTTACCAAAAGCTTTAAAGAATTTAAAGTTAAAATTTGGCGAGGGCAGATGTAGGTGTGGGCAGGGAAGGGGGACGATGGGTGGTAGGGAAATTGACACCAGAACATGCACTCAATTGCAATTTAAATGAATATTACTATAAATATTAGACTAAAATGGCAGTCTTCTCAATAGCTTAATATAACAAAATTAATAATCTTGATATAGTGATTATATAAATTAGGGTAAACATATTTTAAAAAAATAAAAATAAAATATAGCTCTTTCATAAAAATCAACCATTTCAAAAATAAACTTGTTATTGCATCATAGTAAAAATTGGTTGAGGGCAAAAGGGTGTTGGAGGAGGAAGGGAGAAGGATGGGCGTGTAGGGAGATTGCCACCAGAGCATTCGCTCCATCGCAATTTATGAATTAATAATTATTAATGATGATGATAATGTTTTCACAAATATGTTGTGAGAAAGACAATTATGACAATCTTGAAGAATTTGAACCTTGGGCTTGTAGAAGAGGCAAAAATAACCCATGATAGTGGAGGGTAACAGCATTCATCAAATGATTCTTATAGGATCTATTTAAAAGAACACACTGCTCAAAATTCCCATTGTTGTCCATATAACAAAATCATATCTTCAATTCCAGTCACTACCAGCTGTGCCTGTATTTGCGCATAATATCTTTTGTACATCACTTTTCCATTTGGGGGCACAGAAAGGCATAGTGATGGTTTTTCAAATCACACACTGTATGGGCATTTAAGCTCAACTATGGTCTTTCCATCCTCAGCAATGCTATCTGAAGTAGCACCAAAGTAATCCCACTCCTTACTTTGGAAGAGTCCACACGATTACACCTGTTGGAAAAGTAAATAGCATTTTAAAAAAAAAAATTCAGAAGATGACTATATCTGTTCACACCACAAAAATATAGCACAAAATAACAGTTTGGCTCAGTGGCTGAGACTGTAATAACAAAATCAAAATAAAGGCAAAAAAATTACACCATAACCCTCAACCCCATGAGTTCTCATAAGATCTGGAAACTTTTTTTTCTTAAATCCACGTTTTAGAGATGGATCATTTTTTAGGCTCTTTTTGGTTTAGTTGTCTCCTGGCTGGACCTTCACAGAAATTACCAGTTGCAACAAGTTTACAATGTTTCTAAAATGAGTACATAAAAGTTAGAACAACAATTATGTAAGTAAGAAATCTGCTAAAATATTTATTATTATGTCAGTTCATACTTAGTACACTACCTGCTTCCACAGTTCTCAATATTTAATAGACCATTGATCCTGTTATCATTTTTGTCTGGGCTGAATTCCATTCAACACTGTTGGCTTGGTCCCTTTCCAGTGTACAGTTTGATGGTCCAGAATCACTGCAGGAGGAGTTGTGCCATGAAAGTGCACGTAAATGGGCTTTGTGACTCCATGGCAAGCAGCATACCTTTGAACATTTCTTCTCAAACTACTTTGATTGGCCACTGCTGCAAATTAAAGTAAATACAATACAATACATTCATTTTCCATTGATTCCAATATAAGAGACTGGCTCTGTGGGATGTGGAAAGTTGTCAATTTACAGATAAACAGTTGCATAACAAAATAATAAGTACACCACTAGATGTACAGTCATAGGATACATGGTACATTAAACACTTCCATTACAAAATAATACATATAGGCTACCAGAAGATGAACAGTCATAGCATATATGGTACATAAAAAAAATTCCATAACAAACTAAATACATATACCACGAGATATACAGTCATAGCATACATGGTAAATTAATTATGTGAACTATATTTACACAAGATACTGGCAGTTATTTTTTAGATACCTTAGAAATAAATTCTTCGCCAGAGTAGAAGGAGTTGTCAATTAAAAATTCTTTCAATTTTTTCCTGAATTTATTCTTATCATCTACTAGACATTTAATATGTGTTGGGAGCATATTGAAGATATGTATCCCTGAATATCGGACCCCTTTTTGAACCAATGACTTTTAAGTCTTGTGAAGATCATTTTGGGAACTGCACCACTTTCGGTACCTGCCTGAAACTGGTACTAACTTGTTGAAATTTACATCAGTCGCTTCGTCAACATGTCCTCTTCAAGTTTTGCGATCATACATTCCGTAAAAGTTGCCAAGAATTTAATTAAAATGCCGAAATATGACATGACGAACAGCCGTTACATGCCGCCAACGTTGAAAAAATCAGCGACAGTCTCTTAAAATGTTGATTTAATCCTTTGTTTAAATGTTTCATGCCTTTTCAGCTCTACTCCTTTGTAAAAGTCGCACAAAATTGACAAACACGCAATATTTATCGGAGTTGTAATACGGTGATGACCGCCATCTTACGTAGCAACAAGCAACAAGAGATAATCGATTGCTTTCATTGTAAACAAATACGCCTTTGCGTGTTGCATGTCGCAAAGCCAAAATTTCGTAATTTTTTATCACTTGGTCCAGGCCGTATTTCAACCTAACCACGATTTCTATGACAAAACTAAACTGTTAAGGTTGAAATGATCCCTATACCGGTAATTTTTATGTTATTTTAGCAGTGCTGAAAGCATTTAGCAGTTGCTCAGCCTTTCACATTTCGGCATTTTTAATTAAATTTCTAGCGACTTTTCCGCAATATATGATCGCAAAACGTGAAGAGGGCATGTTGACGAAGCGACTGATGTAAATTACAATAGGTTAGTACCGGTTTCAGGCAGGTACCGAATGTGGTGCAGTTCCCATCATTTTTACTTCTCGTGCCATAATTGTGTATTTTACTATTTGTTTCAAACAAAGCATAATTTGTGACTACAAAGGACATTAATGTGTATATATACTCAGATGCTAATGTGAAAATCCCTAACTTCTTTAACAGCTCTCTACATCAAGTTCTATTGCTAACCCCACACATAATTCTTATTACACACTTTTGGGCTCTGAACACTTTGTCTCTATGGGTAGAATTGCTCCAGAATATTATTCCATATGACAATAAGGAGTGAAAAAAAGCAAAATAAACTAGCTGCCTCATACGGAGATCACCTAAAGCTGAAATTGTACGAATTGCAAACGTGGCTGCTCCCAATCGCTTTAGCCAAATTAAATTACGATCAACATACAAACCTAGAAATTTCACACTCTCAAACTTACATAATGCACATTTAGGCAAATTACAGTAATTAATACTACAAGCTCAATTTAACAAGCTCTTACCTGTGGCTGGTTAATCTTGGAAACAAGCTCCCTGGATTCGCCACACAAGTGATAATGTTCTAAGCTGTAGCTTACTGCAGTAACATGTTTAGATGTTACAGACCACCCAGATCCAGCTGGACATGGATGGCACATAGCCTGATAAATTTCTCTGGATTCTCTACAGAGCACCATTTTCACCCTATAATCCATATTCTTTGTAGTTGCAGCCGAACACAAAGCTTCAATGAATATAATCTCATTCGGCACACATCTCATTAAACCCATCTTCGGGAAATTAGTACACTGCCTCCGGAAGCACTACCTCAAATTGAAATAATGTTTTATTGAGGTTTGGGAGTTGTTCTATCCTCTGTAACCTGTAAATGCAACGCAAAACTTAAAAAAAAAAACCAGGAATAAAAGACTTTGGCCTAAAATCAGACATTTATAGATTTTAAAAAATGATTTCAAGCGGTTCAAGAAGCGAGTAGAGAAAAACCGACAAGAGGGCTAAGCCATATTTCAAACAAATTTCTACATTTTTACATACGTTTAACGGCTTCACATATAGATTTTATGAAATAATATGCATTTTGGAACGTGTGTAGTAAATTATTCGCTTTGATCTTGTGAATTCTCACCGTTAAATTCTTATAAACGCACTCGATCACACACAACAACAAACAGAGACAATGAAAACAAACACATAATGTAATGGCGCTGCAACTCAATACCAGAGACAATACCAAAGGAGTTACACGTATCGTCATTGCTACGTCACTTCCGCTTGGCGAGGGAGTGGGAGGATTCTCGCACGGCATGGGTGTACCCACAGACGCTTCAAATTTTCTACAGTTTGAGATGATTTCTGCAAATAATTTTGTATTTAAGTATCTCTAATTACCATTTCTGATCATTTTGTAATGTTGTTAAGTAATTTTGAATTAATTCCGATTGTTTTTAATATGTTTGTTTGTTTGAGTGATTGTTAAAGTTCGAGAAATATCGGGCGGATGCCTTTGAAGAATTCTCGTAATTTCGATAGAGACTATATAAACAGATCGGCTGGACAGAGTTAGTTGACATCATTCATTCATTCAGTATTCAGTTTTACAGAGAGATTCATCCAGTTAGTTTTTCAAGTTGAGTTCTCAGAGATTTTATTTGCGACGGCTCAGAAGTGCATCTGTGTATTGTATCTATGCTTGTGAATATCGCCGACTTCGTTTTGAGCAAATAAACAAATCTTCAACATAACCTTCTGGTAGACTTTTTAATTAATCAATATAAATATAAATTAAACCACCGAAGAACCTAATAATGTGTTTGATTAACGAATATTTCCAAAAAATAAGTGAGTGGGGTGAACCCAATATAGACTGTTTTTCTCTTTGTTTTAAAGAAAAAATCTGATTAAGGCTACATTAAAGATAAAAAAGTTTGTTCTAGTGCTTTTGAATATACAATAGTTTTTCTATTTCATTTTCTGCAAAAAGCACTCATAATTTTTAATCTGGTGTTGCTAATACTGAGCACAGCAAAGTTGGGAAACAGAGAGGTCTAGTAGCTAAGAGGTTTAATCAGTGGGTTAGTATGCTCCATCAGTAAGATCCAACCAATCTTAGGGTTGTGGTCAAAGCTGGTTTGTTATTTTTTTTTTTTAACTTTAAATAAAAGAAAAATACACTATCTGTAGCTTTTCTTGCATGGCAAATATGAAAGTTTTGATATTTCTAATGTTTTATTTCTTTTGGTCAGATTGCAGTAATTCTCCACCACAACTCAACTTTGGCAGAGTTTCCTATACATGCAATAAACAGAAAAGTTGCTTGTGTAAATCAGTCGTAAGAGGGGCACTGAGTTAGAGAGGGTGCAGCTATGTAAATTAAATGTAAACATCTTTTTTCACTTATTTTAAAGCATCTGTTTGCAAACTTTCCTCAAAATTGGATAAAAAAAATTAGATATTTAATTTGAAGTTCGAATATCTTGGTTAGAAACAGTTCATTTAGAATTGGTTCAATGCCACTTGACAGGAAATTTAATTAATCAAATTGCGATGCGCACATGCTGTGGCTTCCATTTCCCTACACACCCACCTCCCCTCCCTTTCCTGCAACCTCCTATATTTGCCCTCCATAAATTATAACTCTCTTTAAACACTTTTGGTAGTATATCCATGATTTCTCTCAGTAACTTATTCCAATCCCTGAAGCCCTTACCTAAAAAACAGCATTTTCCTACACCATTATCTCAAAATTGAGTGCTAGCTTGTGGTCATGGTCATCTTTTTCCTACCATGCAATACTTTTCATACTTACACAAGTAACTTTCTATGCCTCATCATCAATATATACCTTATACACTATCATGGCCCTCTTCACCCTGTTGCTGTCTTCCAAAGAATCCCATTCCATCACTTTTATCATATCTGTTACACTTTGCATTCTGTGGTAATTTCCAGAAACAAGTCTAGCATTCCATTTGTGCACCATCCCCAACTTCTGAAATTGATACTTAAAATGAGGATCCCATACTAAACTAACATATTCGACTAACATGTTCTGAGCAAAGTTTTGTAACCCAATTCCTTAACCCCACTTGTTCATCAACTGATAACTCTCTCCAATAAGTACAGCATTTTGAAACCTTTTACAACTTCCTGTTGAAAGTGTTCCTCCCAGTTAAGCTTGTTATCAACTGTAATGCCAGGATATTTATATTTCAAGTCTTCAACAAGAATTTCTTTCACCACCTAATAATTATAATCAACCATAAGTTTTTTATTTGCGTATCTAATAAGCTGACCATTCTTTGCAATTATCTTAATCCAATGTTTACCAACCCAGCTATATATCCTGTCCAGATCACCCTGCAGCTGTTTACAGTCTTCTGCCATTTTGATCCTATTACACAGCATTATGACATCTGTAAATAATCTAATTTCTAATACTAAACAATCAATATAATTATTCATTAGAATAATGATTAGCAATTGTCCCAAAACACTACCCTGGGATACTCCAATTTTTACTTCAACATACTTTGATACTGCATTTCCTACCCTAACTGTCAGTTTTCTACTATTTAAAAATACTTCTAGCCAGCAAATCACATTCTAATTCACTCCAATAGTGTCTACCTTATTTACTAACATTTTGTGGCTCAATATGTGAAAAGTCTTTGAGAGGTCTACTGCTACACTATCAATCTGGCCGCCCTTGTCCATTTCATCTGAAATAAAGTGCATATATCCCACTAATTGAGATTTGTATGAATATAATTGCCTAAAGCCATGTTGCCTTCTTAAAAACCATATACGCTCCTCACATAAACTTCTGATATGGTTGCATATCAATTTCTCCATTAATTTACCTATCACTGTAGTCAAACTGATTGGCTTGTAATTTTCAACTCTATTTCACACCCATCCTTTATGTACCAGCACCTCTATCACACTTTTCCAGTGCTTGGGTAAGCAGCAAATATCCAGACTCAATTAAAATAACAGTTCAATATAAGGTACAATGTCACATCCTACTATCTTTAAGACATATGTAGTAAGAGTATCTACTACAGCCTGTTTATGTTTGTTTCAGTTTTCTTAGTTCCTTCATGATATTCTCAGGATGAATTTCAAATTTTTTGGTCTGCTCATTTCTAATTGTTAGGCTCGGTATCTAATTTAGACCCGCCTGTTTCTGATTCACAGACTCTAATGCTCTCACTAAACCAGTTACTTAAAATCTCTGCCTTTTTAAAATCCCCATTTACTTGTTCTCCATCCTTATCTGTGAGTGTTCCAACACCCTCACTTCCCCTCAGTGTTCTGACATAGAAAAAGAAATTTCTCAATGCACTAGTCAATGGGGCCACTTACAATACTCTTCAGAAAACATTCTTTAGTAACCTTCTTAGCTATTGTTAAGTCCTTGTTTAGTTGTTTTAAATATCTCCTGCTACTCTTTGTCTCTTAACTCAGTTATGTAATCTTATCAACCTCCTTAACCTCCTCACCTTACTATTATAGTACACATTTTCTCTACTTCTCTTTAATTTCTGTTTTGGAAAGATCTCCTTATTAACATCTCCTTGAACTCTTCCCACAGTGACTCTATTGTACTTGTAACTTTCTTCTATTTGCTGAAATGTATCTTTAAGTTCGAAATCTGTGCCTTTTATTATTGCATCTATTTCCCCATTGATTTTGTTTACTGGTTTACAGAATCCTCTAATATCAATCAAAACTGCTTCATGATCACTTGTTGCTTCAATTACTTGACACCCCACATGGTTACTATCACGCTTTATTATTAATGTATTGAAAATATTTTATCCCTTTGAGTTCTGCTCTACCACTTGTGTAAATCCTCATTACCTTATTAAAATATTTGCAAATCTCTGTTACCATATGTTATTAGTCTTATTTCCTACCCAGTTTATTCCTTGTCAATTTAAATCCCCACCAATAATGACCATTCTATTCTCACCTCTTAAATCTGAGTTTGAATTTAATTTCTCTCCAAGAGCCTCCTCTTCATCTTTCATTCTTCTTCTGTGGTAAGCAGCCAACATCCTGATGTTATCTTTTTTATTACCCCAGAAATCTGCCTCAAGTAACTCATAGTCATGATCTATTAAAAAAGTTTATAGTGGTAGATTTTGCAAACTAGTATGAAAACTCCACCAATTTCTCCTCTATATCTGTGGTTCACTCTGTAGCCATTGTGAAAAATCTCACTGTCTAGTACTACATCTTTCAACTAAGAATCAACTCCTATAATTGTTTGAGGTTTATTTATCTCTATCAAGGTTAATAATTTGATTACTTTGTTCAATATACTTCTACGGATCACCAGAAACACCCGTATTACTGACTTTATATTTTTAGCACTAACCTCATCCTTTCCAGTTCTAACCCTGTCCATTATTGTTTCAGCAACTTCATCTATTTCTTTAATATCTGCGATTTTTTCCCATCATGGATCTACAATCAGTATCACTTTGATCATCTATTTCCATCCATTCACCAGCAGCCCTAACCTAAAAAAAAGGCACACGCCGAAGGTTGGTTGGTACTTACCAAAAGTAGCATACCATGCCATTGATCATGCACAACTCTTAAAAATTCCTGCTTCCCTGGAGTTTTACCTGGATTTGAACATAGAAGCTTCTGAAACTAAGGCCCCTTAACCACTGCGCTACTGGACCACCCTGCCTCCAAGTATAGGTGTGCTTAATTTCATTGGACAAAAGTAAGTGTTTGTTTGAAATTAGGGTTGCTGGTAAAGGAGGAGAGGGGTTAGGTTATTGTAAACCAAATGCAGACAGTATTTTTCTGCTTGTTTTATTGTGTGCATGCAGAATGTTCCATCAAACTCAGATAAAATGCTTGTGTTTGTATGAAGAACCTTGCCAAAATTTTAGTGGGTGGGGTGAATCCAATGTAGACAGTATATTTCTCTTTGTTTTCAAGCAAAAATCTAAGTCCACAACCATTCTGTAGGAGGTGTACCAACCATACTGTGTCAAAGGTATAACAGCCACTTCCATTCTCTGGGACTGACAATTTAATGTGGAATCCAAACTACATAACATCCTGCCTTTGTGCAGATTATCAAACTCTACTCCACCTGTGATATGAACCCATTACCAAAGACAGTAACTTTGGTAGCCAAGCGCAATGAGCATGAAGCTACCAGACCCTTTTTCTAGGTCCCATGTACAAAGTAAGCCTATTATCAAAATCAGATTAAAAACTATAGTTTGGTAAGGAAAAAGATGACAAAAATTATGGAAATAGTTGGGCAGGGCATAAAAGGGGTAGACAGGTAAGTTTTTGAAAATAAAAGTAAACAGTATTTTTCTGTTTGTTTTAAAGTAAAAAAAGAAATAATCTGTAGCAAAGGAGTCATCAAACCAAAGGTTGGTTGAAAAATAATGAATGAGTTATACTAAGCTAATATATCAATGGTAGAATGGCCAGCTTCCTTGCTATGGAACGTACAGCTTAACATAGAATCTGAACCACAGATCTTGCGTACCTCATGTGATCACTCTTAAATGTTCCAGTTTCCACTATTATTTGAACCTGGGAAGAAACCCAGAAACTTTTGAAAGCAAATGAATTTACCATTGAGCTACCAGACCACTGTGCTTTATTGTATATGTCTGCTAAGTACCATCAAAATTAGATAAAAGCTGTGGATTCGGGAAAGAATGTTTCTCAAAAAGTAAAAGCGGGGGGGGGATTAAAGAAAATGGTGGTTTGGTTTCTGTTAACCAAATATATACGTTATTGTTTTCTTTCCTTTAAAGTATACTTGTGCATAATTTTGTAGATATAAGTTAAACTCTGTGGGTTTGTACAAAGAATATTGGCAAAAATTAAGGGGGCGGGGATAAATGAGAAAGGTTGGTTTTTGCAAACTAAATATAGAAAGTATTTTTGTCTTTGTTTTGAAGTAAAAAAGTCTAACTTAGTTCACAACTTGATGGTTGGTTTAATCCTCGTGAAGGAGGTGTACTAACCTATTGTGTCAAAGTCAGCACGGCCAGTTCCTTTCCTCTGGGTCCTACAGTTTAAGTTTGAATCTGAACCATGGAATTACCCGATATAGCTGTTATAATCAAATACACTTCCACTTTCCACCATGATATTAACCTGGGAATGAATCCAGAAACTGTCAAAAGCAAGCAAAATATTCATTGAGCTACAAAATCACTTTGTTTTAACGTACACGTGTACTATGTACCATCAAAATCAGACAATAACTGTTGATTTGTACGAAGAATTTAAAAAAAATTAGTGGGGGTTATGAAAATGGTTATTTGGCTTTTGCAATACTAATATTGATACTATTTTTCTCTTTGCTTTAATGTACATTTGTCCAAAATTCTGTTGATATTGGTTAAAAACTGTGGGTTTGTATCAAGAACATTGGCTAAAATTAATGGGTAGGCATAGAGGAAAAGGGAGGTGTGCTGGTTTTGCAAACCAAATGTAGACAGTACTCTTCTTTTGTTTTGAAAGTAACTTAGTTCACAGCCCGATGGTTGGGTGAATCCTTGTCAAGGAGGTGTACTAACCTATTGTGTCAGATGCAGTACGGTCAGTTCCATATCTTGAATACCTACAGTTTAACGTAGAATCCAAACCATGGAATGGCCTGCAGTAGCTTATATAATCTAATACAACTCTTAAAAATCACTGCTCACAATGGGATTTGAACCCAAACCGTAGTCAGAAGCTTCTAGAAGTAACGGTCTTACTTCTGCTTTGTTTGTCAGTATATGTGTCCTAAGTAATATGAAAATTGGATAAAAATAGTGTGTTTGTATGTACAATCCTGACAAAAACTAAGGACAGGGGAAAAGGAGAAAAGTGATTTGGTTTTTCTAACGCAAACAGTAATTTTCTATTTTTGTAAAGTATATATTTGAAAAGTTCAATCAAAATGGGTTAAACCTGTGTTCTCGTATAAAAAACATTAGCAAACATTAAGGGCTGGAGCGTAAAGGGAAAGAGTGCTCGGTTTTTTGAAAACAAATGTAGGCATTTTCTCCTTTTTTTATAGCATATGTGTGAAAATTTTCATCAAAATTAGGCAAATAGTGGGTTTGTATGAAGAACATTCAAAGAAATTGAGGGGAGATAGAGTGGGTATTTTTTAATTTTTCTGGGCAAAAGTTTTGCACTCATGCTCATAATAACTCACTAAAGGTTGTGAGAATTGAGTCTTTCCTGGCGTACATATGACAAAAATTCTTCTCGAGTGTTCTGCCAGAACATTTCTGCCATGTGCAATGTTTTGATATCAGCCTCTGTTGTCGAAATGTAGTAAATGGAAGAAATGACCTGGCAGAACAACAAAACAGAATTTTTGTCACCAAAGATTCTTTATAATCGGATGGATGGTATTGTAATGCATAGAAGAAGAGCATACCAACAAACAACATTCATTTTTATACATTAGGTGAGAAAATTAGTACCAGGATTTAAAAAAAAGGAATACTGTTAAAATAAAAGTACTGAGAGACATATGTCTGCTGTAGGATTATAATAGGTATAGAGACAGTTATCACAGCTACAAAAACAAACTAATATTTTCAGCAAAAAAATCCACTCACCAGACATTTTGCAATTTGACAGCATCATAATATATAATTATACTCTAATAGAGGAAAGAGAATTGTATACTGAGCTTTCTTTTAATAGTAATTTATATAATGGAACAAAAATTTCAGTAACAAATTTTAAAAGTAAGAAGTTTTATTTAAATTGCTAGTATAATAACAATTTAATACCTACAACAACTTTCCTTTTTTTGAAGTAAATGTTATTATATCTAAAACCTATATATTAAAAAGAGAAAATATGTTTTCATACCATACATTTTATGAAATACAATGGACTCTCTAATCAATTTAATCATAAGTATTTTAGTAAGTGAAAATAATAATATTCACATAAATATACTTCTGATTACGAAAAGATGTAATGTGTGTTAAAAGTATTGATGTAAATATCAAAAGATTTTTTCCTGCCTCAAAAAATTTAGTAAATTAACTAATGGTATATGAAATAGGCAATATACTTTTACTAATATAAGAAACTGCCAAACCACAGAAAAAGTGTTTTGGAAATTGTGGCAATTAAGACACCTTCTTACTGTAGAGTCCTAATGTTTGAAATACTTTTTCCAGTTTCTATACACAGTATAAAATTATATACCATATGACTTCAGCAATCTTACAAAACAAGTAAAATCTGTTGCCATCTGCTAATATAAACAATATAGAATAAAATCTTTCCTAAGGAAACCTGGCTCTTTCTTCAAAATATTGTAAAAAAAACCCATTTAAAACCCATATTCTTCTTTGCACATATACTGGAATGCATTAAAAATAGATTATTCAAAGCATTTTTAATCTAATAACAGCCTTCTATAAATGCTTATAATGCTTAGTTTAACTAACTCATAAAATAAACGAAAATAATTCTATATTAAACATAAATACCATTACCTATTAATTTTACACTTAACCAAATATTAAAAAGCAAAAAGGTCTTTGAATTCACTGTTAGTCTTCACCTAGGATGTTTAGATATTTGCCACATGTCATTTCATTTTGCCTCTTGTTGCTCTAGGGTATGTGCCAGATTAAAGAACTTCTTTACTTCTGTAATTAAGTCATGAGTGGGAAGAGTGGAAAGTCCTGTAACATGATATAAAAGGGCAAACTGAAGTGTAAAAGTTTCAAATATGATAATAAATTAAACTAAACATTTCCTTTAATGTCCATGATAATTTAGTGATACACCTTTGGGTTTGGTGAAGTATATAAAAATGCCATGATACTGTATATTCAGATAGACAGTGGGCCCATATTTAAACATCATACCTGTACTATTCTGATTTCAGTTCTCAAACCATTTTCCATATGAATCCACGCAAATAATTAAAAAATCACCCAGCAAACAATACTTCACATATAAAAGACCACTTACTCCATATGAGGACACTTCTTCATTAGAAAATAAGTCACAAGGTCAAGTGGCTAGGGCAGGGAATAAACATGCAGCTTATCTCCATCTCCTTCCAAAGCACATATACAGTTCGGATAGGCCACTACTTGATATGGTTATTGAAATAGGCTAAAAATGCTTTAGAGCTGCAGAGATAACGATGTAAGACTGGAGTATTTCTTGACATTGAGTATGAATAAAATCCTCTCTGGTAACTAGCCAAGTAAGTCTATTGATTAAACAAGACATTTTGGAGGTCATAGTCTCTGTCACCATTGTCAAGAGAGTGGGCTCACTACCGGAGTTACCGTAGTGTTCGTTTGAACATACTAAAAGACTACAGAGAGACAGAGTTACTTTTGTATTTATAATATTAGTAAAGAAGATTAGTGTGGATCACATACACACTGACTGCAAGAGTAACAAACTCTGAGGTATCAATATAGTGAAAAAAAGTGTACACTTAGAGCATTGCTGGACCTACTTTGATTTGACATGCATTCACCCCATAATTTGTGATATCTACAATTTAATATGGAATCCATACAACCAACCACACATGCATGGCTCATACAATCGATTCTTAAGAATCTTTGCTTTCACTGGAATTTGAACTGGAGACCACCGCCCAAACATCAATAAGCAAGTGCATTATACACTAAGCTACCAGACTGCTATATGGGAAGGTACTACAGCAACATCCTCTACACCTGTCAATCGCTGTACAGTAATATTTCAAAATTATATGACAACATGTATTGTTTATATAGAAAAAGTACGCTGTGTCCACTCTAATACCAAATAGCGTTTCCTTGTTAAATTTCATCATGATGGGATTGACTGTTTAGCCCAAGAAACATAACAAAAAGAACAGAGAGATGGAGAGGCAGCGTTACTTTCGTATTTATAATATTAGTATAGATAATTTTCTGAGTATTATGTATGTTAACATAATCTGTTGTGCAACTATTTTATTGTCATACCCTAATGTAACATAGTAAATATGCCTGAAGCACAAAAAGCAGAGCTACCAGGTTGGAAGGATCAGGTGACTATTGTAAATATATAAACCAAAGGTTATTGCATCTTAATAGTAATTGGTATCTGAGCATTGTGAAAAAGTTCATTAATATAACTTTTTATTTACTGGTTTGGATCTCACAACTATAGTACATACAAAGAAATAGTTTAATTACTTTTTAATATTAAACAGTTGATCAAAAAAGGAGAACAGTAATATCTTCAGATTAATGTACCAAATTTATTTACATTTCCTGGCAGATTATTAAAAATGACAGTAATATAAAATTAATTTCAAATGATTTGTAGCTCTAAATAATATGGAAGTAATGTCTTCATGTCATTGATATGCCTTGAAAGCTTTTATTCTTATAACATTGATGTTTAAATGTAGTGTGGTACTGTCCCTCATTGTTTCAAGAGTTGACTATCAGACATCAAATTCATTGAGAACACCTGGCACTGCACCTCACCTCATCACCCCCATCTGTTTCTATCTCTCCAAGCTGACCTCTCTGTCCGGGTAACTGAGTTGCAAATTTGTCAGTGTTTGTTCCGTTTCTTGGGTTAATCGGCTAATCTGGTAGTGATGAAATTTGTATAGATTCTGTATAGATTATACAAATTGTCATTGAATTATGAAAACTATCTGAACTATGACAGACAGATGCGTAATATATATAGGTCTCTGTAATATGAAATAACAATGAGGTCTGGTAGTATAGTGGATAATATGCTAAATTTCCTGTGAGTCTTCAGATTCAAACCCCACTGGGAGCAAAATATTTTAGATTTGTTTTTCATAGTTTCAGCCAAACCTAGGTTTTTGTAGTAAGGATACCATGTGGAAATGCAGTTGCCTTAAGCGTTTACTTTATTCATGGTATATTGGTTTCACAGGCAGTTTGTGTGTGATCTAAACTAATAATGTTAAATATAAAAAGTAAGTTTCTGACCTTTTGTTACATTCTGACGACTATATGTGTACACCAATGACAAGAAATTATTTTGTATCTTTAGGAAGGGAATACGATACTTTATACTGGAATGAATAACAGTTTTAATCATGAGACAGGTTCAATGGTAGAATGGTATATCGATAACGTTCCTGTCATATTATACTGACTCGGTGTTGTTTTCGGCATATCTTAGGTAACTTTCAGCTCTCTATATCCAATTCTGGCAATCAAGTCCACATGTATGAAGTAGCGGGTAACAGGTAGTAGTATATAATCTTAGCCATATACTTACAAAAAACCTACACTAAATCTTTTCAGAAAATCAGTCATGTTCCTTATTCACTTTAAATTATGATCAATTGAAAAATTAAATTTAATACTAGTTTTTAAACAATGTGTCTTGGTGATTTATATATGTGGTGCTTGTCTGTTCCATATATTAATATATATGTATTCATAATTTAAAACAAACCCATTTATAATATTGTTAAAAATATTATTTGCAACATATTCTTAAGAAAGTGATGATACTAGGAAAAAGGAAACAGCTTTTAGGCAATATAAATAACAATGGATAGGGAAAATGACTCTTCATTCACTAAAGTTGAAGGCCGTGACAAGTGAAAAATATATATGATGAACAAAAATATATAAAATATGTTGGTGTTACATTTTATTTCTGTGATAGGGAATGAGCCATATGATTAGGAAGGTGTCCAGACTGCAAAGTTTACCACATGTCTGATTTTTCTTGGGAAAGCAAAGTTGTTATATATAAATACATATATTGCAGGTGGTGATAAAATTAATACATATAGCAAAAGGATAAAGAGTGATAATAAATAAATTTAAAAAAAATTATTACCAGTTAAATGATAGCAGAGATAATACTAATAACACTGAGTGATGGGTCAAAAGATATAATTTAACTTGTGGTTGAGGCCAGGTGGGTGTCTGGTACACAGGATAGTTTTATCCACAAGTTCTCATCTCTGAAGTTGTGGTGATTTTGAGGAAAACTGTGATTGCTCTCACAACGAAACAGTGGTTATAATTGTTAGAATTATGATAATTGGTATTTTCTGGTATTGGGTGGAATAAGTTGTGGGTGTGGACTGGTTGTCTGTGGCCATTCAGTCTGACTGAGAGCTGGTATGTAATGAGGTCCATATAGAATCTAGTGCAGTGTCGGTAGAATAGCTGGTATCTCATAAGTTTTGTGGAGCATGTGGCATGCCCAATGATGAGATATTCTTAAGGAAATAAGACACAACCATCAACTGAAGTTTCCTACTATCTATGCCTGCTTCAGCATCAAATATTGCCTATAGGAAATTACTAATGCCATTAATAAAATTGACTATGTTATGGATTGAATTATCCATATGAATCACAACATCGAAAAGAAAAAAAACCAAAGAAATGAACAGTGTTTCTATCTGCATCAAAATATTATGGTCAGTTTATTAGGAAAGGGGAAGAGATCAGAAGCAACTTTGGGTTACAATCTGTCAACATCCTAAAAATCAATTTTCGATAAACACAGAATACATAAAATATTGCAACCAAACTTTCATGGTTAACTATTTATTATCAATGGAGGTGTGTGTATGACACTGAACTGTGGTTAAATATGCACTTCCTTGAGTGGTGAATGTCTTATCTCAATACCTGCAGTCTCATAAATAGCGATTTTACATTTTAGCCTTACCGTGCATTTATATCATATTAAGGTATAAATGATGATAATAATGAATGCTATTTCAAAAACCAAAAAAAGTGCACTTTGATAAATACTAATACTGATGTTTAATCGAATGACTATTCTCAAACAGTGATAGATACAAATATCTCTTCCTACATATACATATACTGTATATATGGATAATGGAAACAAAGAAACTGCCATTTGGCACTAAAATTAAGATAGGAAAGGGAAATATGACCTATCACTTACCACAGATGATGGCAGGAAGGTGAGATGAACACGTAAAAAACACAAAAACAAAACAAATTGAACAAAATTTCAGTGAGAAACCTTATTCACATGAATGAAACAAATGTGAAAACATGGGGTTGTGTTGTTGTGGTTTGGGGATAAGATTAGAAGTGGAACAAAACCTCTGGTTCTTTATGGAATGAAGAAAACTTATAGTTGTTCAAATACAGAGGAAGCACTCTTAGGAACATGCATGTTAAATAGAATGTGCAGAGCAGTGTTACCTCTTGGTCTGTGGACCACTAGTGGTCCCCAATGATTTTATACGCAGAATACTAAAAATACTGCATAAAGCTATAGGCGAACATTAGTTGCACGCACAACTATTTAATAGCTATGGATGTTTCAGTGACCAGGCAAAAATCAGGCATTTCCATGATATGAGGATAGGATGGCTAGCCATGATATGAGGATAAGATGGCCGCCGCGCGTGTCGCACTGCCGCGTCGCTCCCGCGATTAATACCGTTTTCGTGTGGAATATCAGATCGATACGTATATCCGAAACGACAAACCGACTAGTAAAGCACACATAGCACCGCGAGTGCAGTGGTGTGAAGTTCCGTACAAACAGTGAATAAATAGTGCTCGTTTTCGTGGTCACGTAAGCATACGGCTTGTGCTCAGCGAACAGTTGTGGACTCCGCAATACCGCCGCGTCATCGGTTCTCCACCGGGCCGCGTCACGGCGTTCGGTCCGCGTCACCGCGTGCGCGCCGCGTCACGCTGTGCTGTGGTAAGCAGACCGCCGCGTCGCGCTGCGCTGTGGTAAGCAGGCTGCCGCGCCGCACAGCTGACAGCCGTCTGGATGCCGAGCAAGCAGTTCATCGCGTAGCAGACAAGTGAGTATGGCCTTCACAGCGACAGAAAGTACTTCCCAGAAGGAAGCCATCGACTTTGCGAAATGGCACGAAGAGATTGTTTCTCTCCTTAACGAGAACATTGGCCTAAAATTAAGTGATCAGAAGCTAAGAGAAATGAAGGATAAGTTGGCTACCTTTGCCATATCAGTAGCACGCATTGAAGGTAGAGAAGAGGAACTGCGGAAGGAAAACTCCAGACTAAGGAAAGAAATTGATGAGCTTAGAAAGCAAAAGAACTCGGCTTCCACACCTACTTATGCGTCAGTGGCTGTGTCAAAAGCTACTCCAATACTTAAACCGAAACTGAGTCCCTCAACAACAAGTGCAGTATTCGTCTCCTCGAAGGGAGGAGAAAGTCCAAAGTCAGTTGCTGAGAAACTGACAAGAATTGTGAAACCCGCGAAGGAGAAGATTAGAATTCTCAAAATACGGAACACTAAGAATGCAGTGATTGTGGAGACGCAATCGCAAGAAGATGTGAAGAAGATAATGAGCAACAAGGAATTGAATGAGGAACTAAAGTGTGAGCTGCCCCGTAAGAGGAGGCCCTTAGTCATCTTGTATGATCTTCCAAAGTCCATAGAATCAGAAGAGATCGCAGGACGGATCTATGAACAAAACTTTGAAGAAAAAATGGACAGAAAAGAATTCCTGAGTGGATTCACTCCGAAATTTAGGACTGGCCCGCGAGATAAAGCTTCAGTTCACCAGGTAGTCGAGGTCAGTCCATCAGTGAGGCGACTTCTCGTAGAGCAGCGAAGAGTTTACATTGAGTTTTGTGCAATTTCGGTAAAAGATTATACAGTCGTCACGAAGTGCATAAAATGTCAAGATCTAGGCCACCATAGCAAGCATTGTCCAAAAGAAAAAATTACCTGCGCCCATTGCGGCAAAGATGACTATAAAAAAGATCAATGTCATAACTTGTCGCAAGAGAAGCTGTGTATTCCCTGTCAAAAACGAGGGAAATCTTGCAGAAGGAGAGGAAAAGATTGCCCAACCTACCAATTGCTGCTACAACGGCTCATTAACAAAATCGACTATGGCTTGTAAGCGCCCCCTGATAGAAGCTGAATCAACCTTAGAAGAGCAATTAACTAATATCATCAAGAAGTAAATCGTGTCAACAATTGGTAAGGCATGCATCAGCGTCAAGAAAAAGAAAGGGAATCCACCGTCTAGAAGAAGAAGGAATGCAATACGAGCAGCAAATTACAGAGAGAATCTGGCGCAGAAAGCTAACAAAGTCTTCGTCAATATGGGCACACAGACCGAGGACACAGCTATGCAAATAAGAGAGGTTTCATCAACTACGACTGAAACTTCACGAAAACCGCGATCGAAACGGTGTGGTATTGGTTATCTCAGGAAGACTGAAGACCCTTATGACTCACAGGCAACACTAAGTATTGGAAGAATTACGCACGAACAAGAAACAGTGAAAACCAGTGAACCCAAGTATGCACCGATACACCCGGAACGAATATACGCCGATTTTGAAAACAACCTGCGACTTACTAAACTTGAGGAAGTTCATACACTGTCACTGGCTCTTCGGCACTTAACGAGAGGGCTACATCCGGCTGGCAAGCATGTCACCTTCCCTCACCCCGAGGCAGTCGACAGAATTCAACTAAAGGCAAATAACTTGCCAACAGACTATGCACAGCTTCTCACCTTGGTAAAACAAGTCTTTGAGAGGAGAGGCGAAATCTTCGATCCCGATATCTTGTACAGGCAGTTTGTACAGACTTATGGCAGGACTGTACTAGACACGAAACTACCTTGGCCCCAATGTAATGTCTACACGAGACATCCCTGAGTCACTCACGAAGCTAAAGATCGCGCAACTCAATGCCAAGAGAAGTATCACTGTCCTGCATGAAGTAAGGAAATTGGTGGAGGAGTTAGGTTTCGATATTGTATGCCTCCAGGAACCATATTCACAACAAGGCAAAATACCGTACATGCCGGCAACGTCGCAGATAATCACAACTGGACCGAGACCCATGTCAGCCATAATAGTGTTCAACAAATACACTGTAGTGACTAAACTAGCGCAGTTTTGTGATGAACACACCACATGTGTAGAAATTAGCACACACTGGGGCAATTTTGTGGTATTAAACATGTACTTTCAACATCGAGATGAAATTGAACCCTATTTGAATAAAATAAGGGAGATACATTTAGCTCTATCTGATCAACCTATGGTAATAACGGCTGACGTAAACGCAAAGTCGGCCCTGTGGCACAGTCGTCGAACTGATACTAGGGGTGAACTGCTGGTTGATCTTATAAATGAACTGCATCTTGAAGTCCAGAACAAAGAGAGAAATCCATACACCTTCCACAACACAACTGGCGCCTTCACCAACATCGATGTAACTCTAACAAATAACGCTGCTGGAAATATGCTGCATGACTGGCGAGTGACGGACAATCTTACCACGAGTGACCACAACGTCATAGTATTCGAAATTGCAAGGGAACAGACAACAGCCGATCCGGGAAAACCGTACTTCAAAACGCAGTACAATATAAGACGGGCTTCATGGCAGAGGCTGAGAGAAGCTTTCTTGTCTCCGGCAGTAGCGGAAGAAGACTTCGATGTCGACAACATGGCGAGGGAACTAACATGGGCAATTCAGGATGCAATGAAAGCTGCTATTCCTCTAAGGAAGCTTGGTGGTAAAACTGACAGTTTTTGGACTGCACAATTGCAAGCACTAAGAGGAAAAGTAAGGAAAGCTAGGAAAGCCTACCAAAGGAGCAGAGTAGCAGAAGAAAGAGACTTTCTTCTTGCCAGATATAGGCAAATGAGAGTAGAATACAAGCAAAAAATTCTAACAACCAGACAAACTAGATGGGAAGCATTCGTGAAAGAAAATCTGAAAGTGAATCCATGGGGAATTCCTTACAAATTAGCCGCAGGAAAAATACGACCTCCCACCACGTTATCCTCAATTAGAAGAGAAGACGGTACAGTTACAACTAACTGGAAGGAATCAGTGGACCAGCTGTTGAACAGCCTACTGCCGCATAACATACCAGAGGAGAACAGTGAACAACAAGATGAGCTCTATCGCGAAATGTGGCAGCCCTATGGGAGTGACTTCAGGGAGAGTGACATAACACTGGACGAGGTAGTATCAGCAATTAATTCTCTGAGAGTGGGAAAAGCACCAGGACCAGACGGAATCCCGGCTGAAGTAATACAAAAGTTGATCTTGCATGTAGCTCCAATTCTGTGCAGACTATTCAACGAATGTCTCAGGCAAGGAAGAATACCAAGCATCTGGAAGCATGGTGAAGTTGTAATACTTAAGAAAGGTGCCGATAAAGATCCCCTTATGCCGAAATCTTACCGCCCTATTTGCCTACTAAACGTGTTGGGGAAGGTACAGGAAAAAGTACTGTGTCGAAAACTTCAGGACTTTAGAACATCGATTGGTATGAATCCCAATCAGTATGGCTTCAGGACAAAAACATCGACTGAGGATGCAATAAACCGAGCCATCGAGATAGTCGAAAGATCAGAAAAGAAATATGTGGTGGGAGTCCTTGTTGACATTTCGGGGGCTTTCGACAACTTGTGGTGGCCAGCATTGTTTGAAAGACTCCGGAAAATCCGCTGTCCAAAGCGGCTGTACTACAGCCTGAGAGATTACTGCAAGCATAGAACTGTTACCATGAGATGCCCTAACGACAAAATCAAAAGAGAAATAAATAAAGGCTGCCCCCAGGGATCTGTCTGCGGCCCTATCTTTTGGGATTTAGCATTAGAACCATTACTGGAAATTCTTCAACGGACACCTGAATTGCTAGGACTGGTTGCCTTTGCAGATGATCTTCTCCTCGTGGAAGGGATGTCAAGAGCTGAAATCGAAGCTAAAAGTGAGATAGTGCTTAAAATTCTTATGAAGTGGTGTGACGAAGTGAAATTGAAACTCGCTCTAAATAAGACGAACTATATGGTATTTTCAAAAGAGAAAAAACTTAAACGAAATCCCACTATAAGGGTAGGTAATGCGAAAATACGCCGGAGTCCCGTAAGCAGATACTTGGGCCTGTGGCTGGATGAGAGTCTTAACTTTCGAGCCCACTTGGAGGAGGTCTGCGGAAGAGCTTTACGAGCTATGAATGCAATCATAAGTATAGGTCACAGACAGTTTCAAATCCCTGCCCTGGCAATGACAGCATACAATAACGTGATACTTGCATCCATTGTCGGCTACGCTGCAAGCGTTTGGGCCAAGCACCTCACAAAGGTTAAGCCGAGGGAGAAAATCCGGAGGCTTCAACGAACGATACTCATCAGGCTTACTGGTGCATATCGCACAACTTCAACAGCAGCTCTAGCAGTAGCAGCAGGTGTACTGCCCCTAGATCTAGAAGTGAGGAGACGAGGAGCAATGTATTGGCTGAAGAAGAACAGGATGGACAAGGTGGTAGAAATAACTGGAAAAGAAGTATGGACAAAAAAGGAATTGTGGAATGTACTGATTGAAGAATGGCAAAATGAGTGGGACACTAGTGAAACAGGTCGTAGAACGTACGACATATTTCCATCTGTAGCTGAACGAATCAGCATGAAATTCCTACAACCTTCTCCAGGGCTAATCCAATACATAACCGGCCATGGACCATACAGAAGCTTCTTAAACAAACGTGGACTTACACCAACTAGTAACTGCGAGTGTGGCGAGGAAAGCACACCAGAGCACGTGGTGTGGGAATGCAGAACAACAGCAGAGACGAGAATCACGCAGCAACAACAGCTACAAGGTCTGAGGATTTTTGACATACTGCGTTCAGAGAGACTATGGCACTATCTAAATGAAGGTGCGGAAATAGCCTCTCAAATTGAAAAGCAGAAATATCTGGAGCGGAAGAAAGCTGAGGGTGGAAACCGACGTAGACATCCATCATGACCTGCTGTAGCCACATCTGAGTTTCCAGAGGAATCTCACTTCTGAGTGACTGCTGGAGTACTTCATGTATTCCAGGAGGGCAGCTTCCTGAAGAGCTGGGGTCTACGCCACAGTCGATACCAGGAGTGAGAGCTATGGTCTCACGTCACACACTCACCCTTGGACCAACCACCTGGATGTGAGGATAAGAATGAGACTTCATTCACAAGCTGGACAGTCAAAGAACTGTTTAGTACCTAACATTTTATTTTTTCAGTTTTTTTGTGTTATTTAGTGTAGTTTTGTAGTGCTGATTTATTAGGATTAGATATTTAACTGTAACTTTTTCCTGTTTTAGTTGCTACCGCATTTATGGGATTATTTACATTAATAGTATTAACATAATTTGTTTTTTAAACATGGTCTTAAGGGAAGTTTAGCGGCCCAGTTTAGCCTCTAGATGCTGGGTCAAATGTAAATGGAAAAATAAATAAAATAAATAAATAAATAAAAATAAATAAATAGGATAGCATTGTTCCTTAAATAGCCTATTTATAATTTACTGTTTCTTGGATTTAAAAATACTAAAAAATACTGGTGCAGACAAATAAAGTGTTGGACATGTGGAATACTTAAATAGAGGTTTAGAATTCTGATGATGTTTGTTCTTCGCAATTTTCTTGTGTATTATGGTATTAACCTTGCTTTCGGGAGGAAGACATTTTGTATCCCCGTCGGGGCATCCAGATTTGAATTTTCCATAGTTTCCCCAAATGACTCCAGGTGAATAACGGGATACTTCCTTAGAAATGCAATGACCGAATTCCTTTCAATTCCTTGTCCCCAATCCCAACCCACCTCAAATGACCCCAATATCAATGAGGCATAAAGCCATAAGTAAAGAAAAAGTGGTTTGGTAAACTTTAATTTCATCTGTTTCTTCACTGGTTCATGCTGGTCGCACCTAAATCATCTTGTAAAATAAATTACTAATTTTCATTATTCTTTTCCATAGACCATGATAAGTCATAGGGGAAATTACCAAACCTGTTCCCTGATCCTGAAGTCAGACCCCACCTTATTTCACTTGGATGGTGCTGCAGGATATATTTGAATTTGTAGATACCAAAAGAATGGTGTGTTTTGAAGTTTTCAGGGCTGGGCAGAGACAAGTAACCCGTCACCTACCCCATCAGTGCTTTCTGTAACATTGGAAGTATTTGCAGGGAAGCATTGAACAGCTTTTTTATAGTGTTCGAAAGGAATAAACGAACAATCTGTTCACTGCAGTATCTTTGACACTTACTGTTACTATTACCGTGTCACTTTTTACCTGATATCTACCCAACATTCATCTGAAATTCCTGACACTACCCATTAAAATACATCCTATGTAGGATCCCTCAATATTCCCTAAGCGGTTCCCCCAGTAATTCATATTAATTTTTCGTCAATTTGTCAAAGGGATTTACAATACAATACCATACAATACATTCATTTTCCATTGCTCCCAATATAGGAGACGGGCTCTGTGGGGTGTGGAAAGTTGTCAATTTGTAGATACACAATTGCATATGAAAATAATATATACATCGGTAGATATACAGTCATAGTATACATAGTACATTAAGCAATTGCGTAACAAAATAATACATTCATTAATTAATTACGTCAACTACATTTACACAAATTACTGGCAGTTTATTTTGTAGATACCTTAGAAGTAAATTCTTCAACAGACTAGAAGGAGTTATCAATTAATAATTCTTTCAATGTTTTCCTGAATTTATTTTTATCAACTGCTAGACATTTAATATGTGTTGGGAGCTTACTTAAGATATGTATCCATGAATATTGAACCCCTTTTTGATCAAATGTCAACGACTTGTAATCCTTGTGAAGATCACTTTTAATTCTAGTGCCATGATTGTTTATTTTACTTTATATTTCAAGTGAAGCTTAATTTGTGACTACAAATGACACTAATGTGGGTATATACTCAGCCACAGATGTTAAAATCCTTAACTTCTTGAAAAACTCTCTACATGTAGTTCAATTGCTAACCCCACACATAATTCTTATTACTCACATTTAGGCTGTGAACACTTTGTCTCTTTGGGTAGAATTGCCCAAGATTATTATTCCACGTGACATTAAGGAGTGAAAATAAGCAAAATAAACTAGCTGTTTCATATGGAATTCACCTATAGCTGAAATTGTGCAAATTGAAATTGTGGCTTCACCCAATCGCTTTAGTAAATCAAATACATTTTTTTTTTTTTTGTAACTGCTTTACGTCTCTTTTTAACATCGAGGTCTTTAGAGACGGGAAAGGATGGGGGGCAAGGATGGGGGCAAGGAATGGGAAGTAATTCGGCAATGGCATTTTGAAGGAAGCATCCCGGCATTTGCCTGGAGTGATTTGGGGAAACCATGGAAAACACAAATCTGGATGCCCGGACGGGGATTCGAACCGCCGTCCTCCCAAATGCGATGCGAGAACGAAATCAAATACATGTACCTTCTAATTTAAATTATGATCAATATAGAAACCTAGAAATTTCACACACCCAATCACTTGAATGAACTAGACCACAAATTTTATGTCTATATCTGGTGTTAATCTGTGTGAAGTACTGAACTGCATATACTGAGTTTTATCAAAGTTTAAAGACAAGCCATTAACGAAATGTGTCTGACAGAAATGGTTCTATTTCTTCAACGTATTCCGAAAATACTCTTACTGGTATACCATCGGGACCGGGCGCTTTCCCCCACTTCAGGAACTTTAATTGATTTATGATACCTAGACTAGCAATTTGAACTGGATCCATCTCAAATTCAACACGCCATGGAAAAACGGGAATGTTTTCCATGTTTTCGTCAGTGAAGGAATTTTTAAATTCGGCGTTAAATACAGTAGCCATGTCGCCGCTGACATCAACTTCCCGACCGTCTTGTAGTAGAACTGGCATACTGTTGCCACAACCACTTTTTTTAAATTTTTTAATTATTTTTTTTATATATATTCGACCAAAATTTCTTTGGATTTTCAATGAGGCTCTTGGAAAGTGAGTTGCATCGAAAGTCATTGAAGGCTTCGCGCATCGCATTCTTGACGTGTCCTCTTGTCTCAGCTAGTTTTTCTAAATCAATCCTATACATCGTCCTTCTTGAGCGTGCATGAATCTTCCTTTGCTTTTTAAGTAACCTTTTGACTTCACGCGTATACCACGGGGGATCGTTCCCGTCCCTGATTGTCCTTTTCGGTATATGTAAGTCCATACCTTCCCTGACTATATTTATGAATCGAAGCCACATCTCTTCAACCGAGCCTCTTTGTTCTATAAAGGTAATGTATTTATCCCTCAAAAACGTTCTTAAACTCTCCTTTGGGGCCTTTTCGAACCTGTAAACGACCCTTTCTTTTTTCTTTTTGCCCACGACTGTTAATTTTACTGTCGCAATTACAGCTTTATGATCACTTATTCCCGTGGTGGTAGAAATGTCCGTAAATAATTCTGGCCTATTTGTAACGAGAATATCTAAAATGTTTTCGTTTTCGTTGTCGCACCGCGTTGGTTCAGTGACGAGCTGCTCAAGATTAAGATCTGAGAAAAGGTCGAGAATAATCTCACAGGATATTTTATCCCTGCTACCATTAACGTGGGCGTAATTACTCCAGTCAATATACGGCAAGTTGAAGTCGCCTCCTAGTATTATTCCATGATCCGAAAATTGACGAGCTATATAACTTACGTTATTTCTTAAGGCCTCAGCAACACCTACATCTGCATCTGGTGGACGATAGAAAGACCCTATTACAAATTTTGTCCTAGCTACTTTTAGTCTGATCCATAGGATTTCACAGACCATATCAATATTTATTTCGTTACACTAAAGGTGTAAATACACCACCTCCATTTGAATGTAACCTATCCTTATGGAAAACATTCATGCTATGGTTAAAAAAATTTGCTGAACTTATATCCGGTTTTAACCAGCTTTCAGTACCTAATACAATATAAACTTCTGTGCTACTAATAACGCTTTCAAGCTCAGGCTGCTTATTACAAACACTTCTACAGTTTATAACGAGTACTCTTAACGGTCGAGTTTGATTTTCGCTACTTCTAACATATGGTGCCGAATTTAATTGGGCTGCCCTTAACTGTAATCCCAGTTTCGGGTCTTCATCCCTGAGCCTAAAAAATCCCCCAACGCACTCCACACGGCCTCTGCCACCCGTGTAGCCGATTCATGTGTGTAGTGCACACCTGATCTATCCAAGGGAACCCTACACGACTCGACCCCAGGGCGAAGATCAAGGAATCTGCAGCCATGATTATTGCAGAAACGACGCTGTCTCTGGTTCAGACCCTCGACTCGGCTCTGAACCAGAGGTCCACAGTCAGTTCTATCGACAATGCTGCAGATGGTTAGCTCAGCCGAAATCTTGCGGTCATCAACCACAGAGCTCACCGTATGAGCAAGCCGCCGGAAGGCCCAAGGCGGCAAGCATCATTGGTGCCGACATGAGCTACAATCCGCAGTTGGCTACACCTCGTCCGCTCAGTGGCATCCGGGATGGCCTGTTCCACATCATGGATCAGACCTCCCGGAATACACAATGAATGGACATTGGATTTTATCCCAGACCTATTCGCCATGTCCCTAAAGGGCTCAATGAAACGCCTAACGTTGGAGCTACCTATCACCAGAATCCCCTTCTGTGATCGCCCAGACCCATATGTATTTAAAGAATATCGTAACTTAAAGTAAAATGATGACTTAGAGTACAGGGTTTATATAATTTGTAATCTTGAAAATTGTTATGTAAAAAAATATTCATTCAGAGGATACAGTATGGAACAAAATTTTAAATATGTCTTTTCACCTCTACAAACAAATAAAAAAGTAAAGTGTAAAAGGAACTTAGAGCAAACATAATTATAGTATGAAATTACATTTCAAAATTAATTGAAATTTGGGTGATGCTAGTTTTTAACAGTTTTGATAAACGAAACTTACCTTAATTCCTAGTAGGTTTGAAGTAAAATGTGACCAAAACATTTAATTTAGTGCAGTTATGTCTAATATGTGTACTTAAAATGATTAAAACTTTGGCCACATATTCAGGAGTTTGTTTTTGTAATGGAGCTACTTATCAAACTTTTGTAACATTGACTTCTCACCTTATTCACATTGCCTTCTTCCTAGTACAGATAGATGTTCAAAAACTAAAACTTCAAGATTAGAAATTTTTTTAAAAAATATTTAAATTTATTTTAAAATCTCTACCTTTTCTCAAATATATTTGCTTTATGCCTCAGTACTTCAATTTATGAGAATAATTATTAATACAGGTTATGTTAAAACAAACCAATGAATATTGAAATAGGTTGAAATTGAAACTGATGTCAATAATTTATCCTGGTAGCTCAGAAAATAGTACACACTGTTGTGAAAAACACCAAATACTGAACACAAATACTGAAGTTAACACCAATAATGTAATTTAATAAATTGACAGCATGTTTTAAATGAGAAAGGAGATTAACTGGTCTATAAATATATAATTTACGAGGAGAGGAATTGTCTAGCAGTAAGGGAAAGATGACTTAACTGTGGTAAGGTAGATGAAGAGAATTGTGGTAATGTATAAGTCATTTAAGGTAAATAAAGTCTAGATTTAGAAGTTGCATGTGAAAAGAAACAGAGAAAATATCAGTTGTTATCAGGAATAAGGGAATAGGTAAGTTTTCCGGGATAATTCCCTAACATGCTACATGCTTCCTCAGAGTATATAGGATTTTGAGCTAAAAAAATTAAGAAAATGTATGGATGTATATAGGGAAATTGGCATCAAAGTATTAGTCCATCACAATTAAGAATAATGATAATATAGGACACTTAGAGAAAGCTGCTATGATAATAGTCTTTTGAAAACCATTCCACTACCCCTGGCAGTTTTTGGAATGAAGAAAAATCATAAGTGATCAAATACAAAGGAAGCACTCTTAGGAACATGTATGTTACTAAGAATGTGTAGAGCAATGTTAACTTGCGGTGTGCGGATCACCAGTGGTCCCCAAAACATGTTATAGGCAAGAATACTAAAAATACTGTATAATGCTGTAAGCGAAAATAAGCTGCATGAAAAACTATTTAATACTTACATCTACATCTATACTCTGCAAATCACAAATACTGTGGGTGGCAGAGGGTGCTAAGCACCAATCTTAATTCTGCGCATTCCAATCCCGAACAGATCGAGGAAAGAAGGAATACATAAATGAATCAGTACGGCATCTTATTTCTCTAATCTCATCCCTCCTGTCATTGCGACCTAAATAGGTTGGCGGAAGAAGTATTTCGTTGCACTCGTAACTTAAAGATTTTCGCATATTCTCCAGCAAATTCAAACGAAAACGACGTCGTCTGTCCGCCAAACAATCCCAGCCCAACCCACGAATTAGCTCTGTGACACTTACATAAGGACTGTAACTAGCAGTCACGAATCGAGCGGCTCTTCTCTGTACTTTCTCTAATGTGTCAATCAATCCCTTGCGATACGGATCCCAAATTCCACAACAGTATTCCAAATGCGGACGCACTAGTGTTTTGTACGCTATTTCCTTTCAATGAGCATTACAACTTCTCAAAATACGTCCTATGAATCGTAGTTTGGAATTAGCTTTTCCTATAACGGAAGTTATGTGCAAGTCCCATTTCATGTTGCTTTGTACTGTTACGCCTAGATACTTCAGGGAATCCACAGTGTCAACAACTGAATTGTTAACTTTGTACTCCAGAGCAAGCGGGGTCTTTTTATTACTTATGTGCATTGCCTTGCACTTTTTACAGTTAAGTGTAAGCTGCCATTCACGGCACCATTCCGAAATAACATCCAGATCGCGCTGAATCTCTAAGCAATCGTCGGAGCACCTCACTTCCCTATAAATAAGTGCATCATCCGCAAAAAATCGCATCCTGCAATTAACGTTGTCACCGAGATCGTTTATAAAAATTAAGAAAAGAAGTGGTCCTATTACACTTCCTTGCGGAACGCCCGAAGTAACATCTAGTTTAGAAGAGGCTTCCCCGTCTACAACGACATACTGTGACCGTCCAGTTAGAAAATCGCGTATCCATTCGCAAATCTGATCAGATATACCGTACGCTCGGATCTTCGCTAAGAGTCGGTTGTGTGGTACAGAGTCAAAACTTTCTGAAAATCCAAGAAAATAGCATCAACTTGTGATCCCGCATCAATAACTTTCATTACATCATGCGAAAATAGAGCCAGTTGCGTTTCACATAATCGGTTCTTCCGAAATCCGTGTTGGTATGCTGTAAGTAGCTCGTTTTCATCAAGAAACTTCATAACGTTAGAGCATATGACATGCTCCAGAATTCTACTGCAAACAGATGTTAGCGATATCGGACGATAATTCCTAGGATCTCTCCGATCTCCTTTCTTGAAAACGGGAATCACCTGCGCAATTTTCCAGTCAGAAGGTACTTTTCTTTCCTCTAAAGATTTACGAAATATATCTGACAGAAATGGTTCTATTTCTTCCGCGTATTCCGAAAATACTCTTACTGGTACACCATCGGGACCCGGCGCTTTCCCCCACTTCAGGAGCTTTAATTGCTTTATGATACCTACACTATCAATTTGTACTGGATCCATTTCAAATTCAACACGCCGTGGAAAAACAGGAATGTTTTCCATGTTTTCGTCAGTGAAGGAATTTTTAAATTCGGCGTTAAATACGGTAGCCTTGTCGCGGCCGTCATAAACTTCCCGACCGTCTATTAGTGGAACTGGCATATTGTTGTCACAACCACCTACTTTTTTTACATACGACCAAAAATTCTTTGGATTTTCAATGAGGCTCTTGGAAAGTGAGTTGCATCGAAAGTCATTGAAGGCTTCGCGCATCGCATTCTTGACGTGTCCTCTTGTCTCAGCTAGTTTTTCTAAATCACTCCTATACATCGTCCTTCTTGAGCGTGCATGAATCTTCCTTTGCTTTTTAAGTAACCTTTTGACTTCACGCGTATACCACGGGGGATCGTTCCCGTCCCTGATTGTCCTTTTCGGTATATGTAAGTCCATACCTTCCCTGACTATATTTATAAATCGAAGCCACATCTCTTCAACCGAGCCTCTTCCTTCTACAAAGGTAATGTATTTATCCCTCAAAAACGTTCTTAAACTCTCCTTTGGGGCCTTTTCGAACCTGTAAATGACCCTTTCTTTTTTCTTTTTGCGCTCGACTGTTAATTTTACTGTAGCAATTACAGCTTTATGATCACTTATTCCCGTGGTGGTAGAAATGTCCGTAAATAATTCAGGCCTATTTGTAACGAGAATATCTAAAATGTTTTCGTTTTCGTTGTCGCACCGCGTTGGTTCAGTGACGAGCTGCTCAAGATTAAGATCTGAGAAAAGGTCGAGAATAATCTCACAGGATATTTTATCCCTGCCACCAGTAACGTGGGCGTAATTACTCCAGTCAATATACGGCAAGTTGAAGTCGCCTCCTAGTATTATTCCATGATCCGAAAATTGACGAGCCATATTTCTTACGTTATTTCTTAAGGCCTCAGCAACACCTACATCTGCATCTGGTGGACGATAGAAAGACCCTATTACACGTTTTGTCCTAGCTACTTTTAGTCTAATCCATAGGATTTCGCAGACCGTATCAATATTTATTTCGTTACACGACAGGTGTTTACGAACAGCTATAAATACACCACCTCCATTAGAATGTAACCTATCCTTACGGAAAACATTCATGCTATGGTTAAAAATTTCTGCTGAACTTATATCCGGTTTTAACCAGCTTTCAGTACCTAATACTATATCAGCTTCTGTGCTACTAATAACGCTTTCAAGCTCAGGCTGCTTATTACAAACACTTCTACAGTTTATAACGAGTACTTTTAACGGTCGGGATTGATGTTGGCTACTCCTAACATATGGTGCCGAATTTAATTGGGCTGCTCGTGACTGTAATCCAATTTTCGGGTCTTCCTCCCTCAGCCTAAAATATCCCCCAATGCACTCCACACGGCCCCTGCCACCCGTGTAGCCGATTCACGTGTGTAGTGCACACCTGATCTATCCAATGGAACCCTACACGATTCGACCCCAGGGCGAAGATCAAGGAATCTGCAGCCATGATTATCGCAGAAACCACGCAGTCTCTGGTTTAGACCCTCGACTCGGCTCAGAACCAGAGGTCCACAGTCAGTTCTATCGACAATACTGCAGATGGTTAGCTCAGCCGAAATCTTGCGGTCATCATCCACAGAGCTCACCGGATGGGCAAGCCGCCGGAAGGAAGAGAGGATACCCTCCGACCCAAGGCGGCAAGCATCATTGGTGCCGACATGAGCTACAATCCGCAGCTGGCTACACCTCGTCCGCTCAATGGCATCCGGGATGGCCTGTTCCACATCATGGATCAGACCGCCCGGAATGCACAAAGAATGGACATTGGACTTCATCCCAGACCTTTTCGCCATGTCCCTAAGGGGCTCAATGAAACTTCTAACGTTGGAGCTACCTATCACCAGAATCCCCTTCTGTGATCGCCCAGACCTAGCGGGCGGGGGGGCTGGCAACTCGCTGATTGACGATTGTGGATCTGAATCAGATCCAGACAACACATCAAACCTATTGGACAGTGGTACAGGCTTGCCCTCCTGGGATTCAGACCTGTAATCCTGCCCCCGCATGCGGCGTCGACGTCCGGAAACCACGCGCCAGACACCATCAGGTGACTGCCGCACAGGCCCCGAAGTCTCAGCCTGGACTGCAGGTACGATATTTGGCAGGGGAGAACCTGTGACAACACCTGCTTCGTCAGGGTCACCCCTTCCACATCTGCTGCAGTCACCTACGGCAGCTTCCAGCCTCGTAACTTTAGTTAGCAAAGCTGCAAGCTGAGCGCGAAGATCAGCCACTTCAACCCGCGTCTGCACACAGCAGTCACAGTCCCTACACATATTACTTTTAAAGCAAAAACTACGGAGTTGATAAAAGTTGAACTAACTGAGTAATCCAAATTAACTGTTCACACTTTACTACCAACCGCTACACGACCTAAATAGAACCTCCTGAGGAATTGAATTTAGACCAGACGACTGCACTTAGTAGTTAATAGGACGTACTGATGAACGGTGTTAGCCAACCAATGTACTAACTAAAAAACAAATAAGCTCTATATACTTCCCTTTAGAAAAAGCAAATAAATGCGATCACGATTGGAGCACGCTGTTATAATTCAATTAACGCAAATAAATCAAACGCTACCACAACACTTTAAATTATGTAAACAGATGGCGACACTCGCCACGACGGTTGCTGGGGACCAACTAGCTACTGCTCAGCGACGACGGAGGATATTCAAAGATAAAATCTACCTACAACACTTTAAAATAAAATACTCAGAAAAGGCGGCACTTGACTCGACGGTTGCTGGACTCAACTAGCACCTCCTTTGCGACGACAGAAGATATTCAAAGATAAAATCTACCTACAGCACTTTAAAATAAAATACACAGAAAATGCGGCACTTGACTCGATGGTTGCTGGAACTCAACTATCCCCTCTTCTGCGACGACAGAAGATATTCAAAGATAAAATCTACCTACAACACTTTAAAACAAAATACTCAGAAAAGGCGGCACTTGACTCGACGGTTGCTGGAACTCAACTATACCTATGGGTATTTCAGTGACCATTCAAAAATCAGGCATTTCTGTGATATGAGGATAGGATAGCATTTTCCTTAAAATACTGGTGCAGACAAATAAAGTATTGGACATGCAACATACTTAACAGAAATACAGCTTTAGAGTTCTGAAACTGTTTGTATTTTATAATTTTCTTGTGTGGTATTGTATTAATGATCTGGCCTTGCATTTGGGAGGATGGAAGGTTGTATCCCCGTCCGGGAATCCAGATTTAAATTTTCCATAATTTCCCCAAATCACTCCAGGTGAATGTCGGGATGCTTCCTTCAAAATGAAATAACTGAATTCCTTCCCGTTCCCTGTCCCCAGTCCCATCCCACCTCAAATGACCTCAGTGTCAATGAGGTGTAAAGCCATAAGTAAAGAAAAAGTGGTTTGGTAAACTTTAATTTCAATTCTTTCTACTCATGTTCATGCTGCTTGCACCTAAATCATCTTGTAACTCATTATACTTTTCATAGACCATGTTGAATTATAGTGGAAAATAACCAAACCGGTTCCTGAATCCTGAAGTCGAACCCCACCTTATCTCGATTGGATGGTGCTGCATTCTGGCAGCATATATTTGAATTTGTAGATACCAAAAGAATGCTGTGTTTTGAAGCTTTCAGGGCTGGGCAGAGCCAAGTAAAATGTCAGCTACCCTATCAGTGCTTTCTGTAAGAGTGGTAATTTTTGCAGGGCAGCATGGAACTGCGTTTATATAGTGTTAGAAAGGTAGAAAGTAACAATTTGTTACTGAAGTATCTTTGGCAATTACTATTACTATTACCGTGTCACATTTTACATTCTTCTTAAATTCCTGAAACTACCAAGTCAAACACATCCTTCATAGATTCTCTGTGTTCCCTAAGCCGTTCCTGCTGTATTCATATTAATATTTCGTCAATTTTTTAAAGTGATTTACAGTACAATATCATACAATACATTCATTTTCCATTGAACCCAATATAGGAGACAGGCTCTGTGTGGGGTGTGGAAAGTTGTCAGTTTATAGATACACAATTCCATATCAAAATAATACATATATTAGAAGATGTACCGTCATATCATACATAGTACATTAAACAATTGCATAACAGAATGATACATACCTTAATTATGTCAACTATTTTAAACAAATTACTGGGCGTTTATTTTGTAGTTATGTAAGAAATAAATTCTGCATTAGAGTAGAATGAATTAACAATTAAAAATTCTGTGAATGTTTTCCTGAATTTATTTATATCATCTGCTAGACATTTAATATGTGTTGGGAGCTTACTAAAGATTTGTAACCCAGAATATCAGAAACCCTTTTGAACAAATGACAACATATTGTAATCCTTGTGAAGATCATTTTTAATTCTAATGACATTATTGGGTATTTACTATATGTTTCAAAAAAAGTATAATTTGTGACTACATAGGACTCTAATGTGTATATATGCTCAATCACTAAAGTTAAAATCCCTAACTTCTTGAACAGCTCTCTACATGTAGTTCTATTGCTAACCTCACACATTATTCTTAATGCTCACATTTGGGCTCTGAACACTTTGTCTCTATGGGTAGAATTGTCCAAGAATATTATTCCATGTGACATTAAGGAGTGAAAATAAGCAAAATAAACTAGCTGTCTCATATGGAGATCACCTACAGTTGAAGTGGTGCAAATTGAAAATGTGGCTTCACCCAATCGCTTTAGTACCTTCCAAAATAAATTATGATCAATATGCAAACTTAGAAATTTCACACACTCTACCTCTTGAATTAACTGGCCCACAAATTTTATCTCTTTAGCTGCTGTTAACCTGTGTACTGAACTGCATATATCGAGTTTTATCAAGGTTTAAAGACAAGCCATTAGGTGTAAAAAAATTATTAATTAGGTCAAAGACATAATTTGAAAAATATTCTGTAGATAAGTATAGAGTATTTTTTAATTTATGTTTTTGTCATCTGAAAATTGGACAAATTATGTGTTTTTGATGAAAAACGGGCTAGATCGTTGATTTATACTAAAAACAACAGTGGCCCCAATATAGAACTCTGAAGTACTCCACATCTGATTCATTCTCACTCAGGAAACAGTGGACCAATTAAGGCAGCCTTAAAATTCTCCATTGACACTTTCTGTTTTCTATTCAGAAGGTAAGAACTAAATCATTTATTAACAATGCCATCTATACCATAATACTTTAATTTATGTATCAGAATTTTATGATCCTCACAGTTAAATTCCTTAGATAATCACAAAAAATTCCCACAGGAATTAACTTCCTTCCAAATATTCTCAGTGAAAGAAATTATTGCTTGTTCTATTGAATGAACCATTTGAAAACCAAATTGTGATTTAGTTAGAATATTATTATTTTTAAGGTGTTCATACACTTTATTGTACATTGATTTCTTGAAAACTTTGAAGAAGGCTGTTAGTAATGAAATGGGATGGTAATTCGATGCTGATGACTTATCTCCCTTTTTATAGAGTGATTTAAATACACCTAACTTAAGCCTTTCTGGAAAATTACCCTTAACTAAAGATATATTAAACAGATAACATAGTATATTACATAATTCTTTGGAGCACAGTTTAATTAATCTACTGGAAATTCCATCATAAAAAATTGGAATATTTGGTCTTAAGGGACCTGATAATTTTTCTTATTTCTTCTGGAGTTGCAAATTTACAGACATAGAGTTTAAACTTTCCTTGGATGCCTGTTTTGATTGTGTGTCACTGAGCTATTGGCAGTCAATTTATCAGCAACAGATAAAAAAATGTTTTTAGATATATCAGAAAATTGAAAATTAGATTCTACTGAATTTTCTTTTGATAACTATATCATTACTTGTTTGATTATTCTTTCTATTTACTTTGTTACAATGTCCCATATTGTCTGATTTTTATTTTCAGAATCATGAATTTATGTTTGTAGTACATAACTTTTAGATCCTTTAATAAACTTTTCAGTATTTTTGTAGTACTGTTTGTAATGTGTTTCAACTATAGCATTCTGACTGTTCCTAGAGGCCATATACAGGGTGGTCAGAAATTCACTCATCGGCGGGTAAGGCAGTGTTCGGACGTCTGCACTGACGAAATAAATTAAAAAATTCTAGTAAAAGTCGTTCCGTTTTGAGTTATACACAGCTAAAGTTGCCATAAGAGCGCTGCGCGGGCGAATTCAACGGCCTTCCACAGGCGGTGTTGCCAAGCGTACTCGAGGCTTGGGACCGCCAAAGAAAACGAAAAAGAAAACTCTCTTCGGAAGTGGGATCGAACCCGCAACCTTCAGATTGAGAGTTTGCCGTCTTACCGACAACGCTACCAAGGTACAAGAATTTCCTGTTTTTTAGAAGCCACTAGGGCGGAATGTTTGTTCGTAATCGGAATTGATCGGTAATCGGTGACATTTTTCGGGAAGTTGGTGGTGGGGCTAAAGGACTACTGATAAAGACAACTGTCATCATGCAACGTCATCAATTTTCGTTTGAAGAGTACACCGATATGCATTTGGCGTATGGCGCGCTGGACAAAACAGGTCCGAAGCAGTAAAGATTTACACTGCTCGATTTCCTAACCGTGTGATTCATCTGCCAACACTTTTGTGTTGGTTGACAGAATTTTGAGGAGACGGGATGTATTGTTGTCCACAGGCCCGAGCGCCGGACGAAATCGGTTCAGGCGGAGTTGTAGGATTTGAAGACAATGTCCTGGAAATGATTGCTGATAATCCGAGGACAAGCTCTAGGGTCATTGCACACGCATTGCAGGTACGTCCAGTCTAAGTGATCCCTCAAATTCTCCGTTTAAATGCAGCCTTTCAATAGGGTCATTTTGCTGTTTTTTAATCACCAGGCCTCACATGCCACTGTTTTGGACTCCTTCACGACGAAGGGTACATCCCTTTCACCTTCAAAAGCTCCAAGATTCGAGGAAGAACCATTTTCCACTTCGAGTTAAGTTTTCACAGTGGTACCTTCAGCAATGTAACGATTATCCAAAGGAAGGTGCTGTGGACGGATGAGGCGTGCTTTACCAGGGAGGAGTGTTTTAATAGCCGAAACAGCCACATCTGGGATGTCGAAAATCCGCATGCAATTTTGTGAAGTCATACAACACAAATTTAGTGTTAACATTTGGGCGGGTATTTTTGGCGAGTTTATACTAGGCCCTGTTCTACTTCCGCAACGTTTAAATGGCGCTTCTTATTTAGCATTTCATGAAAACGCCCTTCTGTTTGTACTTAGACGTTTCTTTGGTAATTCTTAATGACATGTGGTTTCAACATGACGGCGCGCCGCCGCATTTTGCAGTACCGGTACGTCAACACTTAGATGCATTGCATCCTTAAAGGTAGATTAGTCGAGGAGGCCCAATTCACTGGCCAGCTCAGTCACCAGACTACAACCCATTGGATTTTTATCTCTGGGGAGCTGTCAAGGCCATTGTTTATGAGACTGAAGTAGAAACAGAGGAAGAACTTTTGGCTAGGATAATTCTAGCTTTTGATGAAATTAGAGAAAGTTGGAAGACTCGCAAATTCAGTAACTCAGCTTTGTCGTGCCGGTATTGCAGTTGAGGGAGGACGTTTTGAGCACTTGCTGTAAAATGTAAGGGACCGTATTTTTTTTGTTATTGTTGTTTATTGGGATACATTTTTACTAAAAACAAGATTTTTCAGAGATTATTTATTTTACGGTAAGTCCCGGGTTGACACTTATTGTAAGTAAATCCGTGTTGGGTTTCAATGTTGGGACTGATAACGTCAAGTTGGAAATGAAACTACTGTACAGTAATTTTGTTTTGTATCAGTGACAAAAGGGCTTTCAATGAATAACAGCTTGTTTACCTTTTGCGGCTTGCCGCGCGTTAGCGAGTTGATACACGTTACCAAAATGTTTACAGCGTGTTTGAATAAGAACAGAATTTTTCCAGCAGAGAAAGTTACGTTACAAACGATAGAATGGGTTTATTGTTCTTTTTTCCAAAATGTTTATTGTTTTTTGTTTATTGTTGCAAAATAGTAGCAAGGATATTCACATTAACCAATAAATATGTTGATTGAAACCTAGTGAAATACGATTACATGGAATAAAAGAAGCTTCTTTGTAACGAATAAATTAAGTTTGCAGGATTTTTTGTTTTTTTTGTTTTTTTTTTTTGCCAGTAACTAACCGATTTTTGTACGAAAATTAAAGATTAATCTAGCAAGCATATCAACTAATTAAAAAAAACAATTCCCATAAAAAAACTTTTAGCCTCACCACCGACTTCCCGATAAATGTCGCGGATTACCGATCAATTCCGATTACGAACAAACAGTCCGCACTAGTGGCTTCTAAAAAGAGGGAAATTCTAGTGACTTGGCAGCGTAGTCGGTAAGACGGCAAACACTCAATCTGAAGGTTGCGGGTTCGATCCCCAATTCCGAAGAGAGTTTTTCTTTTCGTTTTCTTTGGCGGTCCCATGCCTCGAGTACGCTTGGCAACACCGCCTTTGGAAGGCTGTTTGAATTCGCCCGCGCCCAGCTCTTATTGGCCAACTTTAGCTGCGTATAACTGAAAAACGGTACGACTTTTACTAGAATTTTTTTTGTACTTATTTCGTTAGTGCAACGTCCCGAACACTGCCCTTACCCGCCGATAAGTGAATTTCTGACCACCCTGTATAACCTTCCTTTAAAATTGAATGATGTTCTAATGCCCACAGTTATCCATCGTTTTTGTTCTTTGTGAGAAGCACGACACTTTTTCAAGGGGAAGCAAATGTCAAAGTAATTTAATACCATGCAATTAAAAATGGTGTATTTTTCATTCATACCTTGTGCACTGTAAACATGTTCCAAGTTTGTAGTATTGAGGCATTTTCTAAAATATGTAACTGACTCTTATTACATGCTGAAGTTTAAAAACATTACTGCTAGAGCTAGTTCCTACTGAAGTGTTAATAGTTAATAACTGGGCGTCATGATCTGAAAATCCATTGATGGATGGCTTGACTTTATTACTGAATTTTGAGATATCTAGGAAAAACATTATCTATAGCTGAGTGACTATTATTCATTATTATAGTTGGAATATTAACTACTTGAGTTGAATTGAATGAACTGACTAATGATTGAAACATGACTTTACAGGGTAAGTTATTTAAAAAAATCTACATTAAAATCACCACATACGAGTACGTTAGCTTCTTGTCTTCTTAAAAATGTTAGTAACAGTTCAAATTGGTTCAGAAAATATAGAAAAGTTTCCCGAGGGTGCGCAGTTTATAGTTAAAATTATGAAAATGTCATTACTGTAATTTAGGTGAATAGTACAGGCTTTAAAATTTTGATCAAGACAAAACTTGTTAATACTTATATCATGAAAACTATAACCATTTCTAATATAAGTGAAAACTTCTCCTTTCTCAAGGTTTGTTCTACAGTAATGAGAAGTTAAATTAAAGTCTGTTTCATTTTACATACCTCTTCCTGGTGTTCACACAAGCATAAAACATTAATTCTATTGATAGAATTTAATTCATGTATGTGTACTAGCAATTCATCCACTTTGTTTGATAACCCTATGATATTCTGATGTAATAAATTAATCCACACCCAATTTTTAATTTTGGTATCTGAAAACTCATTATTTTTTTAATTAATTTCCCTAATCTATGAAAGGAGCTGCCCTAACATCATTAACAAGAGGAATCTTTTCAGGGGATTTTGTGGCTAATATATCTGAATGAACCCCCTTCCCTCAACTATTGGGGTGTAGGCCATGCCTGGTATGAATAGCATCTACAGGTACCAACTCTATGCCAAAGCCAATATCAGACATCAGAAGCCGTTCCAGTTCCAGATTAACTTTCCTTATAGCCGAGTTCATCTGCAGCCGTTCATAGCATCTCAGGACTTACATCATATTGACCTGAGTGTAGCACATTGCTATTGCTGTTTTCTCCAGGTCATCTCCGATACTATAACTCTTATCCCTGACCAAACTAATTACCACTCCTCACCAATATCACTATAAGATCCTGAGCTGTGAAATATTTACACAAAGAACCTATACCTTCTATACCTGAGCAAGAGTAGCACTCCGTCTCTAAAGACCTCGCTGTTAAGAGACGTTGAGCAGTTTTTTTTTTTTTTTTTTTTTTTAAAAAAGGGTAGCACTAGATTTGATGAAGCTCATGATCTGAAATCTGATCTTAATTTTACCCTGCACCAATGGGCCACACCATGTCCATGACTTCCACAAATGACAAAAATTACAGACATATGTTTTGTTGTGATTTCCCGTGCACTCTTGATGCGTTCACTACTTAAACATAGTACTATTCATCGATGTTTAGTATCTGCAGTTCATTGAGAACTTTTGATATGGCAGTTTTAGGCACACCATGTACCCTCCATTCTTTTTTTCATTCCGCTGCTTTATTTCTAATTGCTTTGAGAGCTCCTTTCATTTTTTTGGGATCCTACTTTTATTACAATGGTTTCTATTGATTCGCCATTTGAAATGGTATTCACTTTAACAAATCAATGAAACATTCATTTGCATTACGGGGGTCCGACTTAGGGAAGGGATTGTGGTCCTAGTTAGCATGTTTTTCACTTGGCAGTTTCAGGCATTTAAAAAGAATGTTTGGTGGATATCAAAGTAAAAGTGATACAGACTAGTATTTTCTAAAGACATTGCAGTCAACAGTTTTTTACTTTCTCACTTTGGAATACTATTAACCATTGTCTAATGCACATCTGTAAAAACATTCACTCTTACAGAAAGCAATAACAGCGTAACTGACGGGACACTTGTTTCTGTTCAACCATGCAAACTTCAAAACACATCAGTTTTTCGATACTTACATGTTCAAATATATGCTGCCAGAATGTAGTACCATCCAAGAGAAGTAAGACTTAGTGACCCGAGTCAAGGTGTGGTTACTTTCCCCCACATAGTGCCTCTGAGTGTTGCCAGTTTAGTCAGCAAGAATGGATTCAAACATCTGTATCAGATACTACATTTAAAATGATTGAAATCTAAAAAATACTTACCTGAACAAATGGGAACATTTTCTTGTCATTCTACCGAAATTTCATGTACAAAACAACATAAAGAAATACTAGCTTTAAGTTGATGTCCAGTTTCATTTGATACAGATCCCCACTCCTGAATTACTTGAAATCTTAGTGTAGTTTAGCCAATTAGATAAGCAGAATAGCTTGAAATGATTTACTGAACCGATACTATACTATAGGCTAACAAGTTGGACATTATAGAGAACAATAAAGTCTTCCAGAGTAAAACGCTAAACTGAAGGTAATAAGTTTTTAATAATTATACTTACGATGTATCATGCGAATATCTTCATTATTCAGTTCTTTATTCCATGGATGGTCTTCTTTTTTCTCACTCCTTTCGGACTTTGAGAAGTTCGACACACCTGGTATAAATTCAAACATTAATGACAATAAGCCTATTGCTTCTATCAGCCAATAAATGAAAACTCAAACATTTAGTTTAGTTGTTAACCAAAGGATAAAGGAAACGGCTTTAGGCAATATAAATTACTAGGAAAGGGAAAATGACTCATCACTCACCATAGTTATTTTATTATTTTTTATTTTATTTATTTATCAATCTTGTTTCATGGATCCCTGCTGAGGAAGTACCTCTGGGATGTGAAACATGTCATGGTTAATATACATACATACAATATGAGTCATAATCATAGTAAAAAACAATTATATGTTACAAAGAAAAAATAAAGACAATAAAATAAACATAAATTTTTACAACCGTGATTTGCAAAAGTCATATAGTCAGCGACGGAAGAAGAACATATCACGAACACAAAAATACACAATATTTCGGTCTTAAATCTTATTCATGCTAAAGAGAATGAGTCATGTGGCTCGGGAGGTGTGCACACGCCGAAGTTTCTTACATGTTTAGTTGTTAGTAACTCATACAATTCAATCCACTATCTTTGTTTACCAAAGATATTGAATGTTTAATTTTTACAGAATAACTTAATTCTAATCAACTTGTGAGTATATATTTACATGTTTCAGGCCCTAATTTTGGAGACACTCTATCCATACCTCCTTATACAATAAAGAGTCGGCCACTTTAGCAATCTATGTTGTCAAAAGAGAAGTGAATTTGATTTTAGAAAAATCATATAAGTCTGAAGCATACCAAATACAAAATTATATACATTTAGTTACAGAATGGTTAAAAATGGACGCAATGTGGAATTGTCTTTGCAGCGGTTCGCCTTATTAATGTGAACGTTCCATGGCAATAGTTCATTCTTCAGTGGAAGGGGAACTGCTTGTAAAGAAATAAAATGTAAATACCTGTGAATATCAGTTCACAGTACGCTAGACTAGGGAGAGGACATTTTGGAGGTTGTAGGTAAAGAGTTCAGAGTATTGCACCTGTTACAGAGGATAATGAGAAGATATACAATGAAAGTAAGAGAGATGTGTTATAAAACCTTAGTCAGGCCCTTGCTATAGTATTGTGGGATTATATGGGACCCAAATTATAAGAATCAAGTACTGGAGTTGGTGGGGGTAGGGGATGCAGAAAAGGGCAGCTATATTTGTCTGTGGAAATAACAAAAGGACACTTCAGTGACAGGAATGTATTTCAAAATTTCGCGCCCTGTGCGAATACGATCGGCCGCCACATACGTCCTATAGCAGTGGCGGGCTGGGAATTTTCCGATCAGAGACAAAAATTGTGTAATCGCCGCCCCTTCGTACTTATTTTACTGCTATGTGCGACCCCTCTGGAACCTGCCGCAGCGGGCGATCGTCCCCTACGCCCATAGGAGAACACGTCCCTGTTCAGTAACAGACGTGATGGGAGTCATTGCAGTATCGAAGGCAAAAGCAAGTAAACAGAATTGTGGGAATACAGGTAGGGGAGTGAAGAACTGGAACAAATTGCCTAAGAATTTGATGAACAATTTACCTCGTGGTGTGAAGGATTTTAACTTAAAAATAGTACCGGATCAGTTGAAATCAAGGACCTCTATAGGAACTGTAAACAGACAATGATTAGAGTGATCAAGGAAACTAGAAAGAAAAATAATGATGAACAATGCCCCTAATAAGTGTAAGGCCATGTGGGATATAATAAGAAAAGAAATTCAAGGGTGTGGGAAAAAGATGAATATTGATAGAAACTTGTCATTTTATGATTTTAACTCATTCTTTATTGATAAGGTATAATAGATCAGATAGCTTCCCAACCATATCTGTTGAGTTCTGAAAATTATTTAAGAACGTTTCCAAGACCTCAGAGTAAATTTAGATTTAAGTTGGTCAAAACAGAAGATGTGAGTGAAGTAATGTCTAATATGAAAAACAGTAAGTGCACAGATGTATATGGACTATGTCCATTTTTCTTAAAGATGGGATCCACATTTGTCAAAGAAGCCATAAGTAATCTTGTTGATAGTTACATTTTGAATAATAATTTTCCAGCTGATCTCAAAATGGTAAAAGTGATTGCAGCATTCAAAAAAGGTGACAAATTGGATTTAAACAGCTACAGACCAATTGCTATTGTCCCAATGATTTCGAAAGTCTTGGAATCTGATATCTATAAGCAAGTTATTGATTAATTTGAACAAAATAATCTTCTTAGTGAATCTCAATTTGGTTTTCGTTCTGAATTAGGAACCGTTAGAGCTGTCATTTCATTTATAAGCAATTGCTTGAACAATGTTGATGAAAAGAATCCTGTGGCAGCCAGACTGTATGACTTGTCAAAAGCGTTTGACACTGCCTCTTATGGTGTACTGCTTGATAAGCTGAGGTATTTTGGTTTTCAAGAAAATGGCTTACTGTTGATACAGTCTTACTTGAGTGGAGTGTATAAGAAAGATGGGTGGAATAACTGTAAATCAGATTACTTACCAGTAAGTCATGGGGTACCTCAGGATTCAATTCTAGGTCCATTACTTTTTATCATATATATTAATGATTTACGTAAAAATGTCTTACATCCACTTGCTGATATTTATCTCTTTGCTGATGATATTAATGTAAGATTTAGAGCTAATTCCTCTGAAATTATGAATTCAGCAATTGATTATTTTCTCGAATTGTTGAGGACTGGTGTACTGCTATTTCTTCTCTGTCTAAATACGGATAAAATGCAGAATATAGAAATAAGTTACATTAAGGATATCAACCACATAAATGGTGTTAAGTATGTTAAATTTCTTGGATTCTCAATACACTGCTGTTTAAGTTGGAATAAGCATATACAAGCAACAGCTTCTAAACTGTGCCAAGGGATATATGTGCTAAGAATGAAGTCTAGGGTAAGCAAAGATGTGTTGAGACTGGCTTATTACGTTCAAATTCAAGTTATCATATGGGGCATTACTGTGGCAACATCAGTCTTCTGGTCTAAGGTTATTCACACTTCAGAAAAAAAGTGAGACTTATACGTAACCTTTCTTCTCGTAGTCACTGTAAAAATATTTTTCTTCATCTTGGAATAATGACTCTACCAGCCATATTTACCTTTCAGTGCTTAATGTATATGAAGGAAAACTATGAGAAATATAGATTGGTGGGTGTGAGTCATACTTATAGTACTAGGAATAGAGATAGCATAGGTTTATTCAGGTGTGGATACAGATCCACCCAAAAAACTTTTTACTATGTACCGATCAAGTTTTTTAATGCCATACCAATGAGAATAAAATCACTTCCAAATGAAATGTTCAGAACTGCAATTAAAAAATTACTTATGATAACTGTTTATATAAAATTGAAGACTTTTATGAAATATCAGCTAATGTAAAGTAAAATTGGAATGTTTATAATTCATTGATGTAATCATATTTAATGTCTTTGTAATGCTACTGATGTTCACTGTAGTTTATGTAATAAAACATACATATATAGATATGTAAACATCGTTATAATTTATGTCGGGAAATTATCACCAAGTTGTTAGTTCCATACCAATTAATAATGATAATCTAATATGCAAAAATGAATGTTTGTTTGTTGGTTTGTTTGTCTTCTATGTGTTCCTATACCATTCAACCACTTACGATCAAACTTTGATTAGAGGTTCTTCGCAAAAAAAGGAAATAAACCCTCTCCCCCCCATATTCCCCTCTATTTTTTCGAATGTTCTTTATATGAATCCATAATTTTTTTACCAATTTCGCTGCTCTCTGAATTTTTGGGAATGTTCTTTACATAAACACCCAATTTTATCCAATTTTGATGCGACTTGCACATATATACAAACAAATAGAAAAATATTGTTTATGTTTGGTTTTAAAAAAAAAAAAAAAAAAAAAAAAAAAAAAAAAAAAAAAAAAAAAAAAACCTCTTCTCCTTCCATAGTTTTTGTCAAGATTGTGAATACAAACTCACAATTTTTATAAAATTTTTTATAGTAATTAGCGCTCTTATACTTCTAACAAAGATGTATTGTAGCTCAGTGGTTAAGGCGCATACTTCCAGCCGTATCTGACTACGGTTGTGGGTTCAAATTCCATTGGGAGCAGGGAATTTTAAGAGTTGTATTTGATCGAATAAGCAACGCCAGACCTTTCCGTAGTTCGGATTCTGCGTTAAACTGTAGGTCCCAAAGGAAAGGAATTCGCCTTGCTGCCTCCGACACAATAGATTTGCACACCTCCTTCGCGAGGATTCAACCAACGTTCAGGTTGTGAACTAAGTTAGTTTTTTTATTTTTTAAAAAAGGGAAAAATACTGTCTACATTTGGTTTGGAAAAACTATCAATCCTCCCCCTCCCTTTTTCTTTATGCTCAACCCTTAACTTTTGCCAATATTCTTTATACAAACCCATAGTGTTTACCCGATATGATCGGAACTTTGCACAAGTATACTTTAAAGAAATGAGAAAAATACTGTCGATGTTTGGCTATCAGAAACCAGACCACCCATTTCCTTTATCCCCCCCCCCCCCTATTTTTATTTTTTGAACATTCTTTCCACAAATCCATAAATTTATCCAATTTTGATGGTACTTAGCATACATATAGAATAAAACAGAACAGTCTTCTAGCTCAGTGGTTAATACGCTTGCTTTCAAATGTTTCTGGGTTTGTTCCCAGGTTGAAATTACGGCAGAAAGTGGAACTTTTAAAAGTGATCGCATTATTTATGCAAGGTCTGTGGTTCAGATTCTATGTTAAGCTATAGGTTCCAGAGCAAGGAATCCGGCCATTCTACCTTTGATACAATAGCTTAGTACACCTCATTCAGGAGTTTTAAATCAAACTTCGGTTTGTTGACTAAATTAGACTTTTTAAGATTCTTTTACTTTAAAACAAATAGAAAAATACTTTCTACATTTGTTTTGTAAAAACTCACCCCTCTGCCCCTTACTCCCCCCCCCCTTTTTCATAATTTTTGTCAACGTTGTTAATGCCAACCTATAGTCTTTAATCCGATTTTGATAATATTTTGCACACATATGCCTAGAAACAAAGCGGTCTGGTAGTTCTGTGATTAAAGCACATAACATCGAATTTTTAGGTCTTTGGCGACGGGTTCAAATGCGAGTGGATGTTGGGGGGGGGGGGAGCAAACATTTTAAAGAGTTGCATTTGATAATCTGAGCAACACCGGGTCATTTAATGGTCCGGATTCCACATTAAACTGTAGGCCCCAGTCGAAAGACACCGGCCGTCCGACTTCTGACACCATGGGTTAGTATACCTCATTCCCGATGGTTCAACCAACCTTATAATTTTAATTACATTTTTCCTTTTATAACTAAGAGAAAAACAGTGTCTACATTTGGTTTACGCTTTCCATTAAATTTTGCCAACGTTTTTAGTAGAAACATTAGGTTTTAACCAATTTTGAAGTAACTTTCCATATGTATACTTTAAAACAAATAGAAAAGTACTGTCTACATTTGGTTTAAACAAATCTAAGCCCTCTCCTCATTTAGCCGCCACCCTTAATTTCTTACAACCCCATAGTTTTTATGCGGTTTTGATAGAACTTAGCACACCTGATACTTAAAATTTGAGCGTGTGAGATAACAACCATAGAGTTAGTTAATTGTGAAATAACTTGTGTAAATAATAGTTAAAATAATATGGTGGGATGGTTAAGTTGGCTGACATGGAACCAAAGATTTAAGCAATGAACATCGCTGACCGTATCTATGGTTTTGTTTACTGGTTGTTATAGTATAGGTTGACTTAGAAAATCGTTGGACTGAGTTTTGTAAGCTTGTGAAAGTTTTAAACACTGAGCGTACAATAAAAAAAAATCAATGTTGAAAAAAAAAAAGAAATCGAAGGAGAATTATTTTTAAATGACTAATGAATAAATTTCTTTCAAGAGAAAGGTCTGTATTAAACAACGGCAATGGGGCTAACGTTCGTCGTTTTTGGCTTAAATCCAAAGTGTATAACGGGCCAAATTAAACGACAGAAAGGGAAGTATAAACCTCGCAATTGGCGACCCGGCCAGGATTATTGGTGTTAATTAAGGTGATTAACATAACACCTTAAGCATCTGCAGTTTCTTCTGAAGCAGTCGTTCTGTTTGAGCACCAGCAGAGAGCTGATCTACGGGCAAGTGCATCAAGTAAGAGAATTCCAGTTTCAATTATTATTTTTTTTTTTGGGGGGGGGGGGCTGCAGTGTCAACGATCAGATTCCAAAAGGAAGGATATTAACTAAATTTTGAGCAATCAGTAAATGATTATGAAAGTTAAATCAAAGTTGATCTTACAAGTTGAGTAACATTTGGTAAAGAACAGTTGCAAAGTTAATTTTTTTTATGTGACAAAAGTAATTAAAGAAGTAAAATTTGTTATTTTAAGAAACTGTAAAGAAAAGTAATACCATCTATTAGTGGTAAAAAAAAATCTTGTCATATAAAAAATTGTAGTAACATGTGTAGAGAGGTTTAGAATCTGTGGATTTCCGTCGAGAAGCAAGAAGCTAATAAGGAATTATTACAAACAAAACAAAGAAAAGGGGAATTTATATGTACAGCCAAATTAGTTAAAAAAGCAAAAGATTAGTATTTTAATCATTTTTCTATATATGTGTCGGCTTTGTTTCCAGGCCTGAGGCCGTCGAATTTTGGTGTTTCCTTTCAGTGATAATATACATGTTTTTCAGCAGTTACAATAAAAGGTTGTAAGTTAATTATTATTTTTCTGTGTGTTTCTAAAAAATTGTGTTGCAGAGTTGAATGTGTACAGCGTTGTATTGTTGTGGATTGCAGTTGTAAGTTTGTAATATCGATTGCGGTGTAAATAATTTCTGCTAAGAGTAATAATATCGTTGTGTTTGCTAGCATCATGATATGTTAAATGTTAAATTATTATGGAAAATAAATGTGGAAAATTGGTTAGTGAGTTGGGAGAAACAAGCAGTCAGAGGGGGAAACGGTAAGTTCCGAAATCGTAAGTTTTGATGGGAAATATGAAAACCGAATGCGTGTCCAGGGAGTTAGTAATTCGGTGCAAAATTATTTCAGTAGTAGTCCAATTAATAACGGGGATAAAGATGGGGTTACCGGTTATTTTTCAAACAATGATCTCAGCAGCATTGATGAATATGGCTAATTGGTTGATGGAGAAAATGAAGTTAATGGGGGCAGAATTCAATAGGACATGCAGTTTTGCCAAAACCAAATCAACCTGAGTACGCTCGAGAAGGGAATACGGACCTAAGGTTGCTATTAAATGCTATCAGAGAAATGAAAGAAGAAATGAATCAGAGCCAAGAAATAGTTATTCAGAGAATTGAGAAAAATCAAGAAAAGATCAGCCAAGATATCTCGGAAATGAAACAAGACATCGGAGGGATGAAACAAGACATCAAAGAAAGCCAAGAAAAATTCAGGCAAGAATTGAAACAAGACATAGGAGAACTTAATGAAAATATCGAACGTAGTCAAAGGATGGCAGAAGAGATGATGGGGAAGATGTCAGACAGAATTGAGAAGGTGGAATAGGAATCCGGAGAAAAATTACAGACGATTAAGAGCGATATTTTTAAAGTTAAAAAAAAAAAAAATGTACAGCGAGAAGTTAATGTTTTGGTAGGCCGCTGTATAGAGAAAAAAGAGAAAATTATCGCTGAAAGAATAGAAGGAACACTAAGCCAGAAAATGGAAGGAAATAACAAGGATATTGAAAGCAGGATGGAAAATATTTTAGAAGGCCATGTGTAATGTGAGATTAAAGTACAGAGAATAGCGGAACATGCTAATAATGTAGGAAGACAAATTACTGGTTTGTCGACGAAAGTAGGCCAAATGTATGGGAATATTAACCACATTAATGAAATACTGGAAAAAGTGGAAAAGGGGCCAGACACCGTGGTTAGCCGTATACCAAGTTATTGTGAGATTACTTTACCAGAGACTGTGTTTGAACCAAGCGGAAAAGTACACCCCGCCGATTTTGTAAAGATATATTCCCGAAACTTGCCAATGGAGTGGTCAGATACAAATAAAATCCGCTATGTACAAAGCAAATTAAGAGATGATGCTTTTTGATGGAGTTGTGAAGTTTCAGAGAGTTGTACTAATTATGACGAATTCCTACAAATGTTCCGAGACTGATATTGGTCTCAGAGAAAACAGAGCAAGGTAAAGAGTGATTTTTACAACTGTAGGAGATACTATAGAGGTGACGGCAGTATGAGGAAATTTTGCGAGGAGATGAGAAAGGAATTGCGGCACCTGGACCAAAAGGTAGGGGAAGTCGAACAAGTAGAGATATTACTACAAAAGCTGCCGCGGCAAGTTCAAGATAGACTGGTAGTTACTCAATGGGATAAGATGGAAGATTTCTTGGACATGCTGGAAATACTCGACCGATGCCAAGAAAGTTATGAAAATAATAGTGAAAGGAATCGAGAATCTGATCACAGATATGATAAGTCAAAGGGACAATCAATACAGGTAGCGAGCAAATCATTGGCCACCTAAAGGAAGTGGAGAATATGGACGAGGTAAGAATCACGGGAAGAGATTGTTGAGGAATCCAAAGAGCATAATTATGGTAGGAATGGTAGGAATACAGAGGAAGAGGCTATTTCGAAAGAAGTACTCCCGGAAATGGTGGAAAATCTTTTGCAGCAAACAAGGAATATAATCAGGGGTCAAATTATTATGTAGAGCCACGAGAAGGAGGTGAAGGTAGATTTCGGCGGAATGAAGAAAGGAAGGAAAACTGTTAACCGGGACTGATGTGATCCGTTCGGTTTCGGGTTGGAAGGACTACAATATAACATAATATAATATAATACAATATAATGATAGTAATATCAAGAAGGGAGAATTTAAGGTAGTATAGTTAAAAGGTGAATTGGATAGAGACCGAAAGGATTATGACGATTACGAAGAAAAGTATAATTTATTGAAATGTTACTTTAATGAAGTGAAGCAAACACAGTAAGAAGCTCCTATACATTGTTGAAAATATTTTGAATTGGAAAAGAATAAATTAAGAGCAGGGGACGAAAGGGAGAACCATAAGTATAGATGGACAGAAGAAGGCATTTCCGATTTGGTGAGGATAAATGAATAGAGAAACGAAAATAAGAAGGAACGTATTTCTCATGAGGAAGAGGTGGATGACGTGCTCAATAAAAGTATGATTTCAGAAGATGCCGTGTCAGAGGAGGAATCAACTGAATAAGACGAATGTTCGGGAATGGACAATATTGTGAGTGATGAAGAAGCTGAAATTAGTAATAAGAAAGGAGGAAAAGAAGAAGCCATGGAAGGTACAGAAGATGAAGTTAGATATTTTTTTATCAGGAAGGAAGAGTGAAACGAATGTGACAGTCTGTTAGTGCCTGGAGAGTCAAAAACAAAGCTAACAAAGAAAGACAACGTAAGGACAGTATCAGCAGCAAGTTATGGAATAACTAAAGTAGAAGTTTATGACGACAATAGTAAAAATAATGGAAAACAACCAACAACGCAAATTTGTTCGAATAGTCTAGAGGAAGCATGTGAAGGTCACGCAAAATTGCTGAAGATAAGAAAAAAGAAAATAGAGAAAAATGAAAAAAATATGAAAAATTAAGATTTTAATGAAAGTATAATGAAGGATGGAAGACAATACATAATCGAGAGAATAAAGAAAATGAATGATGTATATAAAGAAAAGATTAGAAAATTGAAGAAGAGAAAGAAAGAAACAAATGCTACAAGCATATAATGCTGACTGAATTCAATGTCGGTGATTTGGTGTGGGTTAAAACCCACCAAAAATCGTGTGAGATCAATGCCGAAAGTAAGAAATTTATTGATATATATTGGGAGCCTTTCATAGTCAAGAATAAACCTTATCCAAATGCTTATATGTTAGTATACCCTGTATCAAAAAAGAGATATGGATTGCGGAATATGGTAGATATAAAGCTTTATAGGGTGAAGGAACACAAATATTATGACTGATGGTCGCATAGCTCATTTTATTGTTTGACCACGTATGGTATTAGGTATTTCGATAAATGATCGATTTTTTGTTGAATGGAGGCGTTTTTTTAATAACTTGATGTATTTATTGAACTCTAATTAAGTGGTAGTTTAATTTTAACCTTAATATCTTTTTATTAATTGATCACAAAGAATATCTAAAACTGATCCTGAAATATGATGAGTGTAAAATCTGATGAAAATGGTTTAATAGACTTTTTAATAGGAAAGTGATAAAATGTGGTAAAGTGAGTAATTTAGTTGTTTTTGTAAATGTAACTGTGGTTGTTATTTAACATTTCGGTTTGTTGAAATCATCATTTAGTTAAATAATGATTTAACTGCTCCAAAATGGAGGGCATATGTGAGATAACAACCATAGAGTTAGTTAATTGTGAAATAACTTGTGTAAATAATAGTTAAAATAATATGGTGGGATGGTTAAGTTAGGTGACATGTAAACCAAAGATTGAAGCAATGAACATCGCTGACCGCATCTATGGTTTTGTTTACTGGTTTTTATAGTATAGGTACACTTAGAAAATCGTTGGATTGATTTTTGTTAAGCCTGTGAAAGTTTTAAACACTGAGAGTACAATTAAAAAAAAAATCAAAGTTGAAAAAAAAAGAAATCGAAGGAGAATTATTTTTAAATGACTAATGAATAAATTTTTTTCAAGAGTTATAAACTAGGGTGTTTCATTTTTTTCCAAAGGTTGATTACGCTCCGAGTCTCAGTGAAGTAAAAAATATTTATGCCAAATTTAAAGAAGAACTGATAACATTTAGGGGTTGCACATTTTGATCACTTTTATCTCAAATAGTGAAATTTCTAATACTGAAGTGCTTAGCACTAAAAGGGCTTCTCATGTATTTCTTTCATCTGCAGCAGGTAGTTGAACTTCAAAATGGGAAGCAAAAGCGGAGTTAGGGTGATGGAAAATTTGCCTAGTGTTGAACTATAGGAGCCCAGCTCCCTTAAAAACAACAGGGATTTTTTTTCACCAACACAAGGAAATGGAAGAAACACTTTCATATGTATCTAAATATTTTAGTAGTAAACTACAGGAAGTGTGGTGGAAGGCAAATAAATCTGGTAAGATGGAGGAGAATACCCATGCTGGAATACAGGAGCTGTACAAAGATTACCAAACACTGTGTAAATAGAAATTAAGAAACACAGATAAAGCAAATATGAAATGGCAGATTTGGGATGGTGATCACGTTGAGTTATTTGACATTTACCGGAAAAATGTGATTGACATTAATAGCATACCGCAAGAAAATAAAGAAGGGAAGATTGGATGAGTTCGTCAGTGAGTAGAATAGACAAGGTTTTCGCTACTGTGATAAGATTTTTTCGGGAGTTATAATTTCTGTGGGCTTCACTTGATAATAGTTATGTGACAATGCTGGAAGAAGAATATCCCCATGCAAGGTTTTCTAGAAGAACAACGAACGAAAATGATAAATACCTCCTCATTGTCCTAAAATAAGAAAGTCATCTAAGAAAAGACTAGGAAGAATCACTCCTGTACCTAGGTGGTTGATCTGGGGAAAAAATTAGTTTAAGTATCCCAGGGCTCTGCACCAAACAGGATAGATAGCAAAGGCAATATATGCACTCAAAATTGTCCTCTTTAATGAACAATCGAATATTCATCAACGAGAATTGAAAAAAATGAAACGAGTGGCATAATTTTCCAACCTCGTCTATAATTGCTGTTGGCATGAGGCAATTGTAAGTCAATGAGCTTCAGAAAGTGATTTGGATGTGCTATAGCTTCTGAGTACTTATCTAGATGCAGATATCAAAAAATGCTATGATAGTTGCTCGGAGCCGTATTAAAACAGCGCATGGCCCGTAGCAAATGTGAAGAACGGGAGGAAAAAAAGGAAAAAAGGTCGCCCATCTGGCCTGATGGGGAGGCTCCCCTACCGAGAATCCTAGACGCGGCAGGACCCCCTTAGAAGGCGCGGATCCCCCCAGTAGTCGCGGGGCCCATAGCATTTGCTAACTCCTGCTACGTGGCTAATCCGGTACTGCAGTTGCTAAGAGACAACTTTGAAATTTCTCAGAAAGAAATGTAGGACTGGCTTATGGAAGAACATATTACTCATCAGGAGAAAAAGATAACTGAATATTTATAAAACAAACCTGCAAAGGAAAATGAAATAAAATGATTAGAGGGTAAGTAAGTAAGGGCCATTTCATTACTAACTAAGCAAAGATATTCTTTGAGTTGTTTGGGAAACATGACATGATAGAGTACTTGAGTGATTCTTCAATAAGCCATCTGAAAACCCTCAATGTGGTAAATGATAGCACAGAAAGAGTAATTGCTGTGGAAAAAAAAAGTTCAATAGATTGCCAGACACGAACAACAAAAACAATTCTTGTTGAGAGCAGTCAAGTATCATAGAAAAGCCATCACCAATTGAACAAAAGAAGAGAATGTATCATTTAAAGTTGATTAATGTAACACATTTTGGCCTATCATACTACCTAGTTTTAGTATTATTTTAAGTTTGTGATTTCTAGTTTTCCCAATAAAGGTAATAAACATTCAAAAATTGTATTTCTCCCCTACTTTCATAAAACTGATCACAGTGTGCAACCCGTAAATATTATCAAATTTTCTTTTACATCACTGAGACCTTGGGAATAAGCAAAGTCATATGATAATCACACCTCTGGAAAAAACGAAACAAGAAGAGAGTGGTTGAAACCCGATCCATTCATACATACTCTACCGAATTGCAATAAACGTCGTCGTATAACCTCGCTCTATACGGACTGTGGAAAGATTTGGGATACAACTCAGTACTTTGACGCGCAATCTGGTAAGTAGGAACTGCTACCACATCTCCGACCCGCCCAATATTGAAAATTTCTTAGACCAGAACGACTGGAACCAGCTAACCCCGTATCAGTACCAGACATCATGACGGTGCCACAGCTGCCTGAGGCAACTGGGTGGCTGACATATAAATAAAACTTGATACGAATATAATACTTACCGCCAACACAATGCCTTAAAAATATTTCTCGTGTACAGGACCCTTCACGTTGAAAGATTCTAAAGCTTATCTGGAAGTTCTCAAAGTTATGCAGTTATTTATTCTTCTATTCAGAAAAAGCTTGAAAGTAATGCTAAAGAACTGATTTCGCAGGAAATTCTGGAGAAAAAGTCAAAGAATTGAATATAGTCAACACTACCTACAGTTCATAAGTTGTGTTTGTGATAGCACAATAGATCGAATTTTATGTTTCTACTCTTACACGATATGTTAACACCACCTACATCTACATCCATCTACATATATACTCTGCAATTCACAATATTGTGGGTGGCAGAGGGTGCTCAGCACTAAAGCTAATCTCCTTGCTGTGCGTTCCAATCCCTAATGGTAGAGGGAAAAAAGAATTCATATAAGAATCAGTTCAGCACCTTATTTCTCTAATTTTATCTTTCCTGTCCTTCCGACTCAAATAGGTTGGTGGAAGAAGTATTTCACTACACTCAAAGTGAAAGTGGGAGTACGCATGTTTACCAATAAGTTTAAACAAAACGTGTGTCGTCTATCTACCAGAGACTCCCAACCTAGTCTACTAATCAGTTCTGTGACGCTTTCATAAGGACTGTAGAACCGGTCACGAATCGAGCGGCTCTTCTTTGTACTATCTCTATACTTTCGATCAACCCCTTACGAAACGGGTCCCAAATGGCACAACAATAATCCAAATATGGACGCACAAGAGATTTGTACTCTGTCTCCTTTGTTTGTTCATTACAATTTTTCAAGATTCGACCTATGAATCGCAGCCTAGAATTTGCTCTACCTACTAACGAATTAATGTGTATGTCCCATTTTATGTTCGTTTGTACTGTTACTCCCAAATATTTCGAGGAATCAACCATATCAATCACTCTATTGTTTAACTCGTATTTCTGAACAATTTTATTCTTTTTGTTAGTTATGCTCATTGTCTTGCACTTTTTAGAATTTAGAGCAGTGTTTCCCAACCTTTTTTGGTTTATGTCCCACTTTTAACATTTTTTTGCCCCCCCCACATACATAATTTTAAATAAAAAAATTATTTGTTATTAACGAAACTCATATAGGATGATTTTTTAAAGAAAACACTTTAATATTGTCATAAAACACAGTAAGTAAAATTAAAAAACATATAATGAAATACTAAAATTCAAAAGATTTTTACTAAAGATTTATTATGGCAATTTAGTGTGATCCTTGCGCTTGATGCTTGACATAGAGATTTTATATTAGGCTCCAATTTAGTAAGCTTTAATCTCAAGTCTCCACGTTGGGGGACATCCATTAATTACGGGAGGTGAAATAGGGGGGGGGGGTCTGGCGAAATCTCACTAGGGGGGAGGGGGGGGGTCTACGGAAATCTCACGTGAGAGTTTGCGAAAAATTTGGGGACAGTAGAGCCAAAGAAAAGTCTACAATTTGCGCCAAAGTCGATTTCAGGGGGGTATTTCGTCAAAAAAGTTAGGGTGTGACCTAAAAAAAGGTCTACAAAAGTTTCCAGGGCGATTTCTAGGGGGGGTTCTCACGGACCTGATCTCACCAGAGGGGGAGGGGGGTCCGGCCAGATCTCACGAAATCTCACCAGGGGGGGGGGGGAGTCCAGAAATCCGGAAAAACACCTCACGTAATTTGTGGATGCCCCCTTGTGATATATCCAGTCGATTTCTTTTTTTTATATCAGTAAATCATTTACTGATAACAGGCCGAGACAGGCGGCACATTACGCGGTGAATCCCAAAAAGGTCAAGTTGACGACTCAAATCATCCAGATGATATATTTTGCTAACATCAAACGAAACTATACCTAATAATTATTTACAGCACTGTTTTAAGAATTTGCTTTTTTTGCTATATTTGGTACCTATATCTAGCATTGCATTTAAATAAACCGAAGAGAAAGTGGTAAAGTCGTATCAAGTAAATTTCTAAATTGCCCCCCTAAAAAAACCAAATTGCCCCCCTGTGGGGTGTGGGCCCCACGTTGGGAAACACTGATTTAGAGTAAGTTGCGCACCAAGCCAAAATAACATTCAGATCGCGCTGAATTTCTAAGCAATCGACCAAATTTCTTTCTTCCCTATAAATAACCGCATCATCAGCAAACAATCTAAAAAGGCTTTTCACTTTGTATCCGAGATCGTTTATAAAAATTAAAAAAAGAAGTGGTCCTATTACACTTCCTTGAGGTACACCCGATGTAACATCTAGATTAAAAGAACTTTCTCCTTCAACGACAACACACTGCGACCGACCAGTTAGAAAATCCTGTATCCATTCACAAAGCTGATCCGATATACCGTATGCTCGAAGCTTCGCTAAAAGGCGGTTGTGTGGCACAGAGTCAAAGGCTTTCTGGAAATCTAAAAAAATTGCATCTACTTGTGAACCCGCATCGATAACTTTCATTACGTCGTGTGTAAATTGGGCCAGCTGTTTTTTCACATGATCTTTTCTTCCGAAATCCGTGTTGATTTGTTGTAAGCAAATTATTATCATCTAGAAAATTCATAATGTTAGAGCATATAATATGCTCCATAACTCTACTACAAACCTTTTTTGAAAATCGGAGTTACTTGCGCGATTTTCCAGTCTGAAGGTACTTTTCGCTCTTCTAATGATTTACTGAACATATCAGACAGAAATGGCCCGATTTCCGCCGCATACTCTGAAAATACTCTTACTGGAATTCCTTCCGGGCCCGGTGCTTTCCCCCACTTTAGGAGCTCTAATTGCGTAATGATACCTGCAGTATCTATTCGTAATGATTCCATCACCGACTCGCCACGGCGAGGGAAAACGGGAATACTATCCTTATGTTCTTTTGTAAATGAATTTTTGAATGCAGTATTCAGTACGTTAGCTTTATCGCGGCTTTCATTAACCTCGGAACCTTCACTAATTAGTGCTGGAATATTGCTGTTGGTACAATTAACTTTTCGTACATACAATCAAAATTTCTTTGAGTTTTCTGTGAGACTCTTAGAGAGAGCGTTGGAGTGAAAATCGTTAAAGGCCTCGCGCATTACATTCCTAATAAGTCCTCTTAAATCACCTAAGGTTTCTAAACCGCTGCGACACCCCTTCCTTCCTGAGCGTGCGTGTATTTTCCTTTGTTTTTTGAGTAATCTTTTGACTTCGCATGTGTACCAAGGTGGATCATTCTCCCCCTTTATTGTCCGTTGTGGTATATGTATTTCCATCCCTTCCGTGACTATATGTATAAAACTATGCCACATCTCTTCAACGGTGTCCTTTGTTGACTTGAAGTTATGGTAATTATTCCTCAGGTAGATTCTAAAATACTCCTTTGAGGCCTTACTGAATCTGTATACAATCCGCCCTTTTTTACTTTTTCGCTTGGTCATTAATTTCATAGTCGCAATTCCCGCTTTGTGCTCGCTTATTCCTATGGTCGTTGAAATGTCGGTGAATAATTCTGGCCTGTTGGTAACCAGCAAGTCTAAAATGTTTTCGCTACTGTTATGACACCGCGTAGGTTCATTAACTAGCTGCTCGAGATGATTATCTGACAACAACTCAATTACTTCAGAAGCTGCCTTATCCCTCCTACCTGTGATGTGAACGTATTTACGCCAGTCAGTATAAGGCAGATTGAAGTCGCCTCCTAGAATCATAGCATGATCCTTAAAACGGCTAGCTATACTATTTACATTATTTCTTAACTCCTCGACGATAGCTATGTCGGAATCGGGTGAACGGTAGAAGGCGCCTATGATGAGTTTAGACCCAGCAACATTGAGTTTAATCCAAATGATTTCACAGATCGTATCGACGTCTATTTCATTACATGGGAGAAATTTACTCACAGTTATAAATACCCCACCTCCATGAGAATGTAATCTGGCTTTACGAAAAACGTTCATGCTATCTTTAAACGTTTCGGCGGAACTTATTTCGGGTATCAACCAACTTTCTGTACCGATAACGATATCCACTTCTGTACTACAAAAAACGCTTTCAAGTTCCGGTTGTTTGTTACAAACGCTTCTACAGTTAATTACGAGAACTTTTAACTGTCGATATTATTTTATGTTGCTCCTACATTCCGGTGTTGCATCTGATTGTGTTGGCCGTAACTGAATTTCATGTTTCGGGTCTTCCTCCCTCAGCCTATAAAACCACCCACTGCATTCCACACGGCCCCTGCCACCCGTGTAGCCGATTCACGTGTGTAGTGCACACCTGGCCTATTAAGTGGAACCCTACAAGACTCGACCCTATGGCGAAGATCGAGAAATTTGCAGCCAATGTCATCACAGGAACGTCGTAGTCTCTGGTTCAGCCCCTCAATACGGCTCTGAACCAGAGGTCCACAATCAACTCTGTCTACGATGCTACAGATGGTTAGCTCTGCCGATATCTTCCGGTGACTGGCCACAGAGTTCACCCTTTCAGCCAGCCGCCGGAAGGAATAGAGGATAACCTCCGACCCAAGGCGACAAGCATCATTGGTGCCGACATGAGCCACAATCTGTAGTTGGCTACACCCCGTCCCTTCTATGGCATCCGGGATGACCTGTTCCACATCTCAGATCAGGCCACCCGGAATACAAACTGAATGGACGTAGGATTTCTTCCCCGAGGAATCCGCCATTTTCCTAAGGGGCTCTAATAACCGCCTAACATTAGAGCTCCAAACTACCAGAATGCCCTTCTGCGTTTGCTCAGACCCGATGGGTCGTCAACTCGCAGGATGACGATTGTGTGACTGAGTCAGCCTCTGAAAATACATCAAACCGGTTGGACTGACGAACAAGTTCAGCGTCTTGGCCTTTAAACCTGTTCGACTGCCCCCATGTGCGGCTTCGAAGTCTACAAGCAATACGCCAGTCACCGACAGGCGACCGCGGCACAGCATTCAACACTTCTGCCTGGGTTGCAGGTACGACGGTCGATATGGGAGAATCTGTGATAGGCATGGCTACCTCAGTTTCCCCAACATCACATCTGCTGCAGCCTTATATGGCAGCTTCCAGCTGTATAACTTTCGCTAACACAGCTGCAAGCTGTGCGAACAGATCAGCCACCTCAGCTCGCGTCTGCACACAGCAATCACAGCCCCTAGATATACTGCTTTTGAAAAACGCAAAAAAGAAAGGAAAAAAAAGGACAGAAAAAATAAACAGAAACTCGAAATAACCTGTACTAACTACAAAATATATACACTCGGAGATTGCACTATCCTAATCTACACCCACTACAGATAAAATATAAAAAACAAATTACACAAATACACTCGGCGACTGTTGAAACGCTACTAACTAGTACTGTCTACAAAATGTAAACACTCAGAGATTACACTAATCAAAACCCCTCACCACTACAAATAAAATATAACAACAAAATACGCTACTGCACTCGGCGACAGTTCAAACGATACTGACGACCACTGTTTACAAAATATAAACACTCAGCGATTACACTAATCAAATCCCCACACTACTATAGATAAAATATAACAACAAAATACACTACTGAACCTACGCCACACAATAGGAAATCAATTACTGCATCATTTTCAATGTACTATTCTATCGCATTTTACAAGATGCTTGCTATGCGTTACATCAAAAACCTAGCGCCCAGGTCTATATTATCAACACCGCCTAGTTGCTGATGGCATCATAGATGGTGTTGGCTGTAAGTGGCAATACATATTGAAGTAGGGGAAGTATGTGAACTATTTAATATTTTACTTCAGTTGTACAGAAATTAGGCATAGAAAAGCAATCCCCACATAGTGCGCTAAGGCTTTTTCAGACTGCTTTCCCAAATAGATTTGTGGAGATGCAATTACCACCAGTAACTGCCTCAGACATAAATAAACTTATGAAATAATTAAAACCTAAAAATTCTTCCAGCTATGACAATATTTTTAGTAAATTACTGAAAAGATTTTCAGATTGTATCAATCGTACTTGTTCACATTTCTAACGAATCCTTAATGCAAGCTTTGTTTCCAAATAGACTAATATATGCAGTTGTAAAACCTTTATTTGAAAAAGGAGAAGCTACATGTATAGATAACTAGCGTCCCATTTAATTGTATTAAGGATTCTCAAAGATTTTTGAAAAAGCCATGTATCATATAGTAATAAAACATATCACACATTATAATATCCTCACTAAGTCACAATTTGGGTTCAGTAAAGGATCATCTACGGAAATGACTATATATTCATTTTTAAATAACACAATTGAGGAACTGAATAATAAAATGAGCCCTGCAGGAATTTTTTGTGATCTTGCAAAAGCATTTGACTGTATAAATCATGAATTACTTTTTTTAAATTAGAATACTATGGTATTTATGGAACAACAGGTCAATGGTTTAAATCATACATGGAAAATCGAATGCAAAAAGTTTCAATTTTTTATTGGATAAACAGTAAAGATTTATCCGACAATGTTAAAAGTGTTTTATTTGCAGACGACACTAACCCGACTGTGAGAAAAACACCAATCAGTAATCTAGAAATTAATGTAAATTAACTACTTAGTAAAGTAGCAAAATGGCTTAAGGCATATTCTTTAAAATTAAATATGGTAAAATACAATATATTAGGTTTACAACAAAAAATTATGTACAACAAGATTTATATATAAACTATAATAATAACACCTTCTTTGAAACAAAGCGAATAACATTCCTTGACATTCAATTAGATACGAAACTCTGTTGGTATGAATATATCACGTCACTTCTGAAGAAGTTAAGTAGTGCCACCATTGCAATGTAAACACGTTCTCTAACAGCAGATTTAGAATTAACAAAACAGGTGTACCCCTCATATTTTCATTCAGTGATGTAATATGACATAATTTTTTGGGGAAACTCTTCACAAGGAAAAAAAGTTTTTGTTGCACAGAAAACAGCTATTAGGATGCTGTATACGGTAAAACCAAGAACTTCTTGCATACAACTCTTTAAAATACTCAATATTTTTATAATGACTTCTTAGTATATACATTCTCTCATGAGCTATGTCATAGAACTTCTAACCTATTTACATCTAATTCACAAGTACACAGTTTCAATAGAAGAAACAGAAATATCTTGCACAAAACACAAACAGCTCTATCAATAGTACAAAGAGGAGTTAATTATTCTGGGACACATCTGTTTAATAAACTTACCAAGAGTCTAAAACAGTTTGTAGATAATAAAGATATATTTAAAGAAAAACCGTGAAATTATCTTATTGGCAACGCCTTTTACTCCATTCAAGAATTTGAAAAAAGTAATTAATAGTATTCAATATGACCTTTCTCAAAATTCTGATGTACAAATTAATGTTTATTTTTTACTTTATTTTTTGTCTTTCTAACTAATTTTTATTGTTATTACTCATATTGTATATAAGAGTATTAACTACGACATGTTTCACATCCCAGAGGTTGATCCTCAGCAGGGATCCATTGAACAAAATTGATGAATAAATAACTAAAATAAAGTGACGTTACATGCTAGTGTGGAACATTCTCGATAAGAGTCCTGAAGAACGCTCCAGTTGTTTATGCCACTCTTAGACGTAGGAAGTACGTCTGTCCCAATATACCACATTGAACAAAGGGACGTATCGAACTGTTCGTTGCCATAGCCACCACGTTTTTGAACTCATATTCGAAAACATACACACATCCACATGCTGCACTGCGAACACCTGTAACTCCATCTCGTCTTCTTTATGAAAGAAGTTTTGTAGTGGGCGACTTATCAATCACTAACAAAGATAACCAGATCGATTGGAGTGGCCAGGTGGAGCCATTGAATTCTGGTAGTTTAAAAATTATTTTTAGGTAATTTTAATAACATTTGCTTTTCAAGTTTTGAACTCTTTATTTAATTTTAGTATGAGCTGGTAGTTAACGAGGACCAGACATAGTTCGTCAATGTGTTCTCTATATATTTTGCAGTCAAATTGATTTGAAGGTGTTAACTTCCAAAATTATCTTCTATGCACAAGATATAATGTTTCCAATAGAAACCGTGACATCTTAAAGCCCGAAATGAAAGAATTTCTGCTCCAGAACACTTTTTACCTTGTTAAGGAATTTTCTTTTTGAAACTTGGCAACGGAATAGTATTTGCTTTAGAGTAACGAAAGCAAGGTGACAAATTTATTCACAATCGCTTATTAAGGAATGTCTTTTTTTAACTTTGGAAATCATGTTCAAATTTTTATTTCTAACAACATTGGAAGTTATGTGTTTGTAGTTTAGCAAGATATTTCATGTAATCAGCAGTTGGTGACATTATTTGTTTGATATGTATTGTTCACTGCTGTTGCCTGGGATTCAACGCACATAATATATAATTTATAATTCTTGATTGGTCTGTGAACAAAATTAATGTATCTGCTTAAGGTCACTCGAAAATGGATTTCACTCTTGTGTATAGTGGATGTTTGTTTTGTAACATTTAGTTTTAGTTTATTTTTCAGTGTTAATTACTTTAATAGTATTGGTACCAATAAATCTTGCTTTGTACGCATTTGATGCGTACCACAAGGGAGTTTGCATAAATTATCTTTGCTACACCTACATTACTCAGTATTAGTTTGGAACAAGATGGTGAAGCCATATTTTGTGTGACTTAACTGTAATTCAAAACGTGTGTTAAATTTGTATAAACTGATTTTAACCACTTAACTGAGGCTAGAATATACAGGGTTATTCAAAAAGAAGAAGCAGATTTTGCATTGTTATTTCATATTAACTGTAAAAGTTACAAATGCGTGCCAGATTTCAAGACGTAGAGGAAGGTTCAAAAGTAAGTAACCCTAGCATAATGGTTCCGTTCACTGCACAGTTGTCTGTTTACATGGAAATGGTGAACCACGGGAGAAGCCGTTTTGTGAGCTACAGTATGCAAAAAGTGAATCCAGTATTGAAATGCAGCTTACACTCTGTCGTAAGTTAAATAAAGCACCACTACATAATAAAAATATTTATTAGGGTTATTCAAATATAAACCGGAATTTTTCACATATTTTTATTGGTTGCAAATAAAAATACAAATCAAGTAACTTATATTTATGTGTACTTTCCTGCAACAGAAACACATTTTCTCCATTGGGTAGGAAGTTTCCTTATACTGTCATAGAAAAAAAAGGAGATGGACTGTGCTGTTCGACCGCCGCGTCGATTTCAAATCGTTCGCTTCGTAATGCTTCCTTCTATGCACCAAACATATGGCAGTTGTATGGACACAAATTTTGGCTGTAAGCAGGGTGCTCAATAGGTTGACAGTGCATTTCAGTGAATTTATTACGAATTGTCGTACCTAAGGAAGACATAACAAATCGGTTAATGCCGTCGTTTGATGGGATAAAGCAGTCTTGGCATCATCCAGCAGCTGGCAGTAGTAGTCCGCATACACAGTTCTTCGGATGTGTAGGCAGTCAATCAGCAATAATGTTGAGTTCCAAAATACATTTGCCATAACTTTCCCAGCAGACAGTTGTGTCTTGACCTTGATCGGTGCTCCATCTTCAACCATCCTCCACTCCATACAACTCCTCTTGTTTCCGGGGATATAGTGATAAACCTATGTTTGCCGGCCTCGGTAGCGTAGGGGCTAGAGTGCTAGCTCCGCGTACCGAAGGTCGCCGGTTCGAGTCCGGCCGAGGGCATGGGTGTTTAATGTTGTGTCTGTGAATGTCTTGTCCTTGTGTCAATACTAGATAGCAACAAGTCACATTGAGATGGCTGTATGGCCCAGTAGCCGAATGCCATTAAAAAAAAAAAACCTGTGTTACATCGTAGATCAAGATACGATGTATAAAAGCCTCTCCTACTACTTCAAATCGATTCAGTAGTCGCTGACAGATGTCTTTCCGCGCATTCTTTTGTACCTAGTTCAGAAGACATGAAACCCACTTTGCCGATACTTTTCTGTACCAGGTATGTAAGAAATAACCGTATAGACACTTCCAACACTAATACCCACCTCTGATGTAATCTCGGCAACAGTAATGTAACGATAGCCTTTCACAAACTCAGGCATAACCTGAATATTAATGTCATTGTCGCAGGGCGCCGTTTATGGCTTTCATTCTACACTTTATTACGACCATTTCGAAACTTCTTGGCCCAATCGAACACTTGGGGTTTACTTAGAGTAGCATCTACAAACTGTGACAGAAGTTTATTCCAAATTTCACTCGATTTCACACCTTTGTTGACGAGAAAACGAATAATAATGCGTTGCGCAAAAGATGCTGTTATCTCTTGTTCACTCATGGCAACAATGAAAATGCGGACATATTTGCGAGGGATGTGAACACACACACACACACACACACACACACACACACAAACACACACACACACACACACCCACACACACACACACTTATCGTGGTGGTGTAACGGTTAGCGTTCTCGCCTCGCATTCGGGAGGACGGCGGTTCGAATCCCCGTCCGGGCATCCAGATTTGGGTTTTCCATGGTTTCCCCAGATCACTCCATGCGAATGCTGGGATGCTTCCTTCAAAATTCCATGGCCGAATTCCTTCCCATTCCTTGCCCCCTATCCTTTCCCGTCTCCAAAGACCTCACTGTTAAGAGACGTTAAGCAGTTAAAAAATATGTATATATGTTTTGTGAGGCAATCAAACCATCTATGATTATTGAAAATGAGGGCTTTCGTAATATCATAAAAGCGATTGCGATGCATAACAAGCTTCCCAGTAAGATGACGTTGACTCTCTGGGTTTATGACAATCATTACACATTGTTAGCTGTTTTCAAAAATAAATTAAGAAATGTGGAAAACCTAACACTTACGACAAATATGTGGACAGAAATTATGTGCACGAGAAGCACATTTTGGTACAGGTATTAAAGTTTTTTCAATCAACTGTTGGAGTATAAAAGTCATTGGAACACAGTAATTCAGAATACATTGCTGGGATGCTTCTGAATACTGGTGATGAATGGAAGTTTCGGCTGTGGTGACTTTCGTCGCAGCATCTATCATTAAGGACGTCTACATAATTTTGATAAAAAAAAAAAAACATATACCGTGTTTTCTGCACGCTCTAAATATAATTGCATAGAATGCGATACAAAAAGATACAATACGAAACCTAATAACTAAGGTGAAGGATATTGTATCATGGTTTAAGAAAAGTAATACAGTAAGCAATTAACTAAGAAGACACAAAGATCAAGAAACAAAATTCATTCAAGAAGTTCCGACGAGATGGAACAGTACATACTAAATGATTGAGAGATTTTTAGAATTACGCATTGTCGTCAATGATATAATTATAAATTATATATTAATTAATTAAGGCTTGTGCAGTGATGGCCACAGTATGAAGATACGATTTGGATGATGGACATGAAGGGTATCACAATAGAGTGAAGCATCCCGTCCACATGGTAGTGGTCTGTCATTAAGCCTTCAACAACAACCAATTCAGTCATACTGTCGAAATTGTTTCTCCCAAAACCAAGAGACAGTGGCTGGACTTGTGTGACTTTCTGAAATCACAGCAGGTTAATCTGTTTCCCCACTAAGCCTGCGTATATATTGTCGATTATCACTTTGCCACAGAAAGAATCGAAACTTTAACCACAATTGTACGCCATTCCCGTGCCCATTTGCATTTTGCATTACACCAGGTTAGATGATGCAGGCAATAAAATTAGATTAACGGAACTCATTCGGTAAGGGACAGAGAGTGTTGCTGAGCTTCAAGCAATTGGTTTACAATCGTTTGTAACCAATACATGGCTCTGGCCTTCAGCCACCCATCTGCGAGCAACATATACTCACACAATTTGACGGTTTTAACGTGCTGTTATTCTTCTGTATGGACCTGTTCCTGATCTATGAGTCCTAGAGCCTTCTGTCATCCACTGTACAACAAGTCTGTATATTGATATTGCACTACGGCCAATCCTTTGAGAAATTTCACGATATGACGCAACCATTTTAAACACGACAATTTTCCGACCTCTGTCACAGTTAAACATTGAATTTAGATGGTCGTCACTCTTCGTGTTGGCACACTTGGTCAACAAGAACTTGCGGAAAAAAAAGTGTTATGTTACGCCAGACTATTAACCATTTATTCCTTAAAAAATATAACAAACTTGCATAATAAAAAACCCAGAATTTCTCATACTATTACATCTAAAACTTTCCATTTTTAGTCATCTAATACTCTTCATATGGGGATACTTGGGGCCGAATTTCATTCATTTATCACAACTCATCTGACTAGAGCATTTCTCAATCATACAACAATATTTAACGAAGACACAGTATCATAAAACTATACACATCGCTACAGCTTCAGCAATACGCTACTGGTATAGTTCATTCAAACTGACTTTACGAAATACAATGAACTTTTTGCCTTCAAGTGGAAAAATGGTGACATTTTCTCGAGTCGATATTGAAGGAATGGGAATGACATACATGAAATGATATTTGCTGATCATATTGTTCTTTTGTATTTGTTGGGCTAAGAAAAACATAAAAGTATTCGACCCTCAAATAAAAAAATAAAAAAATATTATTATTTTTTTTTTTTTGAGCGATGCATTGTACAACATTGACACACGTTTCCGATGTTTTACATACAATAAAAATATCTCTGAATATTCTAAGTGGTCATCCCTATGAGACCAGACAAAATTACATTTCCCTATCTATTTTTAGCGGACACAATGTGTACCAATAATGATATGTGTGTTTTAACCTAACCATAAAGTTTGCGGAAATAATTTGTTTCTGATAAAATATTCAATTCATAAACCAGAATTAATTTCTAAGAAACTTATCAGTGCTAATGACAAAATGAATAGAATACACACTTTTTAGAAGAATTTTTTCTGAGAACGACGGAAGAAATCACTGATTTACGACACAATTCTTATATATACTTAAAATGAACGTAATAATTTAATAAATATAGAAATAATTGTTTCCTGTCTGCGCCACTTCAGCTTTCAAGGAAGAAGTGTGAATGCAAACAGGAGGATAAAGGGAATCTGAGCGTCCTTATATTTAATTAAAAATGTGTTTTTCATCTTTATATATAAAGATGAATGTATGTATGTATGTTTGTTTGTTTGTTTGTTTGTTTGTTAGTTCTTCATACAACTCCACAGTTTTCATCCGATCTCGATGAAACTTTGCACACTTATCCTTTGAAACAAGGAGAATAATACTGTCTACATTTGGTTGAAAAATTATCTGTATAAATAACACATGTTGTCTCATAACTTCGAAATACGGCGATAGACAGACACGTTGGATATGGTCGTCTCCGTACCGTGTTTCCATATAGTGGACTGGCAGCTTAGTGATTAAAGCTCTTGCTTACGAACGTCATGGTGTCCGGTTCAAATCTCCGTGGAGACTAAAATTTTTAAAAATTGTTTTTCATCGTAAGAGTCAGGCCTGGACCATAGGTTATTCGGATTGAATGTTAAACTGTAGATATTAGAAAGTTAGGGGTGCAATGCGAGGCAAATCGTAGGTAGTCTTGCAATGTTGTAGGTGTACACTTTTTTGCGTTAAAATGATCCCTCAGGTGTTGTTCGCAGTCAGTGTGTGAGTGTGAACCACAGTAATATTATTATAAGTACGGAAGTAAGTCTCTGTATTCTTGTTACGTTTTGATGACTAAATGGCTATTTCGTGATGCAATTTTATCAGGAAATCTGTATGAAGGGCACAGGATATTTTTTCCAGTATGATTAACAGTTGTAGCAACGAAATTTTGAGACCTTATCGAATGGTAACAGAAATATGTTGGAAATTGATTCTCTTCAAGAGACAGGTTCTACAGTACAACGATATAGTGATAGCTTTCCTGTCATATTATTCCTATTCGATATTGTTTGGGACCAATCCTTCGTTAGCAACTTTCTGTATTTAATTCTGCCAAAAAAAAATCTTAATCCACTCGTACGAAGTCGCGGGTACGGGCTAGTTTATGGATAAAAGTAGATCTGGAATATATAATATTTTGGAAGGAAACCAAAAATTAATATCTAGTTCTGTACGCACATAAAAATATATATCTAAGACAATAAATATCTAAATTTAAAAATACGCCACACTACCATTTTTGACAAGTCACATTACTGAGAAAATCAAGATTGGTGAAAATCACATAATTCCAAAATAACGATAAAAGTTAAACAAAATATCACTATGGCTTTGAGTTTTCTTCGTTTGTAGTAGAAATGGATCTGGTCATTATTTCTTCTTTTGGCACATCTGTTGTACTTTTCGATAGTTCGATTTTAAGTAATATTAGTTTGAAATAAATGATAAAGGCCGCTATCTACGTGGAACACAATAAACACTATTCAAAATACAGGGTGTTTCAAAAAGATTATACGTAGGCCTATTACAAAGTATTCTTTTGTCCAAACTATCGATCGCTGAGCCCCGGCTCGGCTATTAGAGAAACGAATACATAGTCTAGTTTATTTAATAGCCGCTAGATGTCAGTCATCTTGTGTTATTCTTGGTAACCGTCATATGTTTAAAATGGCTACTCCACAGTAGAAATCATTTTGTGTTACTGAGTTTGCAAAGTGCAATTCCGTGATTACAGTGCAAAGACGTTTCAGGTTGAGGTACCAAATGCATCCTCCGAATGGGTGGAACATTCGTAGATGGTATCGACAGTTTGTAGATACCGGATGTGTATGCAAAGGAAAGAGTCCTGGCCGCCCTCGTGTTTCTGAGGCACATGTTGCACGAATTCAAACTGCTTTCCAACGTAGTCCTTCAAAATCAACTCGTCGTGCCAGTCGGGAGTTACAACTACCTACAACAACAATTTGGCGTGTTTTGAAACGTCGGTTGGTTATGAAGCCGTACAAGTTACAGTTGTTACAAGCTCTGCGTCCTGATGACAAACGGAAACGTGTGGCATTTTGTAACGAGATTAATGATGCTATTGACAACGATAACACTTTCGCACAACGCATCGTTTTCAGTGATGAAGCGACTTTCCATGTTAGTGGTCAGGTAAACAAACACAATGTTCGAATTTGGGGTCTACAGAACCCACATGCAGTCATTGAACATGTACCAGATTCGCCTAAAGTTAAAGTGTTTTGTGCGATATCCCGATCATCTGTTTACAGCCCATTCTTTGATGGAAACACGGTCAACTGTCAGCAGTATCTCGCTATGTTACAAAACTGCTTGTTTCCTAGGCTGCACGAAGATAACTTCATTTTTCAACAAGACGGGGCACCCCCTCACTGGAGTTGCCAAGTGCGTGAATATCTGAATGAAACTCTACCGAACCGTTGGATTTGTCGTCAAGGAGCTGGCGACTTAGCATACATCAGCTGGGCTCCACGGTCACCGGATTTGACACCCTGTGACTTCTTCCTGTGGGGTTTCATAAAAGACAACGCTTATGCACCACCACTCCCACAGAATCTTGAGGACTTGAGGAACCAGATCCGTATTGCCGTAACATCAGTGACGAAAGACATGCTTGCCCGAGTATGAGAATCGATGTGATATTGTTCGTGTGGCTGATGGAGGACATATTGAACATCTGTAATCGGAACTTAAGAGGTTCGTAAATATGTGTGTAAAGTTTCATATTCGTATGTCTTACAGTTTAATAAATATATGCATTCGAAATACGTATATTCTTTTTGAAACACCCTGTATACTTGTGGATATTTGAGCTCGAGTCTACCGATTTCGTATATGCTGTTAGTAGCCAACAGATATGTCGGACGAACGGAAAATGATCTCTGCTTTCGGCCTACGTCTCGTTGGAAGTGGAGTGGCGATGTTCCGAGAACTCTGCCATGCGGTGCGAGCTGATAAGACAATCGCCTCAGCGATACCGATTACCGGCGATCTCACCCTTCATATTGAAAACGGCTGTAAGCACTTGTATATGAAAACTCTCATTTTCTTAGCAAATTATTTCTTTTTCATTCCAACATTCCGCCTTGTCGATGTCGATGGTATCAGAGGCGCGAAAGGAATGAGACCAATTTATCGAAGGTCTTTTCCAATAACTTGCAGTGATTTTGGAAACGAAGGAAAACCAAAACCTGTATGCTCAAAAAGAAATTAAAATTCGCGTCTTCCAGACAGGACAGAGCATTAACGCTGACCTATTCGGCAAGGTAACAAATTACAAAGAAGTGTTTGTGATTGAAGAAGAACCACGTCATAGGGACCATGCACAAACTACGTGGCACGACCCGGGGGGGAGGGGTTGGCTGGAAGGCTACGCTGGTCTACGTGGGGGGAGGGGGGTTCCATCCACGCCACGTAGCTTTCCTTTCATAACAAGTTTTACAGATAAAATAAGGAACAGAATACACAACAGCATGTAAATATTTATTTCCCTCAGTTAATAACTCCGTATGTAATTTACAATAGTCTGACAAGAGAAAACAGTACAAAATGTATTCTTGGAATCAAAAGGGGAAAAAAAGCTACGTGCTACGTGGGGGAGAGGGGAGGGGATAGAGGCAAAAGCCACGTAGGGCTACATGGGGGGGGGGGCTATTCACAAGAGGCCAAAATGGAGCTACGTGGTTTATGCACGCTCCCTTAGTGACAATAGCAGAATAAGATGACTTATTATCATCTGAAGCTCGTCTGTGAGCGGAAGTAAAAAATGCCAAACGTGGGTAAGGTTACGTTTACAATGGAAGTGACTTCGGCTGATTTTCATGTCAACCGAACTCTGCCAACTAAAGCGGTTACAGTTGTCCAGACTACCTCAACTGAATTTTTCGACACCGCCAGCTGACCGACACTTGCCGTTTTGGCGGTGAGGTCCGGCATTCGATTGATGGATTTGGATAAGCGTATGAAGGAAGATCACAAATTTCCAGATCTTTAAGGCCAAATGTTGTTTTCGTGTTATAGATTGCCTTAAATACGTATCCTTTTCCTTCAACCTCACTTCTAGGTTCATCAAAAGGTAGATTGTGACATTCTAAAACATTCGTAAAGTTTCATTTCATTATCTATCAATCCCATTTTTAATTTTTTTTTATGGAACAATAAAAGTAAGTTTATATTTTGAGATAGCAAAAATAAAATATATACTAAACTGTGCAGAGAGAGAGAGAGAGAGAGTAAATTTATTTTGTTATGTCTGAATAAAAATTTCTCATCACTTCTAAATTTGGTCTTATGTCTAAGATGGTTACTTCATGTTATTGGGGTACAGAAGGTTCCCGGTTCAAATCCCAGTCTCGGTTGGAATTTTTACAGGCCTTAAAATTGATCTTCACCTCTGGTAAACCTTTGATTTCTTAATGTGGTCTGTACTTAAATTAAAATATGTTATGAACTCATTAACGAAAAATATCGAGTCCATCAGAAGCAATCTCACACAAAACAAACACGTCATGTGTGAAGTGTTTGTGATTGCATTCAGATGCACGAGAATCTTTAAATTAAATATGATGTGCCAAAGAATTATTGTATGTTAACAATGAATTGTATATTATTTTTATACATGAAAGATCAAACAGTAATGTGATAACGAGAGTCTGGTAAAAAAAAGTATTTAAAATGCATTATTACTTTCATAATTTGTGAAGTATGCCTACGGAAAATAAACAATAATATTCTGTAATATAGTACGAACGGCATCTATAGCTGTGACTTCCAGGGATGCAGTTTATTTGATTCAAATATTTATTTTGAATTTGATAATTATATATTTTTAAAATTTTATCTGTGTATATAAATCACCATTATAAACTGGTCGGTTGCCAATTGAAATCGAAAATTAAAGCTAAAAACGAAAATTTTGCAAGGTTACGTTTATATTGCCACTAAACAGTAAAAGCAGATGTTGGTAAAGTAGAAACACTGTATGAATACAGAATATAAATAACTGCAATATGCAACAGGGCAGACAAAATGTTTCTTCGTTTTTTTTTTCAGTTTAACAGATTTGCACACACATTCCGTTCCAATGCGTTCAGTATGGGGTGTGACCACCTCTGGCAGCAATACAGGCCTGACAACGGCGGGGCATGCTGTGAATGATGTCATCAATCTCATGTTGAGGCAATAACGCCCATTCTTCCTGCACAGCTGCTCGCAAGTTTTGAAGAGTGGTTGGTGGGTGCTGACGTGAAGCAACTCTACTCCCTAGTGCATCCCAGACATGCTCTATGGGATTCAAATCGGGAGCACGAACATGCCACACTATGTGTGTAATATCTTCTGTTTCCAAGAAAACATCAACCACCCGTGCTCTATGAGGTCGAGCATTATCGTCCATCAAGTCTGGGCCCACAGCACCAAGATCTCATCACGATACCTGACAGTAGTTAAACCTGTACGATTCACCATTACAATTTCATGAAGTGATGCTGGAGTGGTCAACATAATCCCTGCCCACATCATTATGGATCCCCCTCAATATTGGTCTCTTTCCACAATTTTTGGGTCGTGAAATCGTGTTCCACGTTCCCTCCAGATGCAAATTTGTCAAGAATCACTCTCCAGGCCAAATCGGGACTCATCTGTGAAAAGAAAATCGGCCCACTGTTCGACCGTCTAATTGGCATGTTATTGACTCCACTCTAGGCGCGTCAGGAGTATACATACCGCAGGTCTCCGACAGTAAAGGCCACACTGCTGAAGCCTTCTGTACACTGTTTGCCTCGGCACGACTGTTCCAGTGGATGTTGCGATGTCAGATGCCAGTATCCATGCAGTACTAAGGTGGTGCCGTCGTGTCCTTACAGCGAAGTAACGATCTTCTCTTTCTGATGTCACATTTGGTCGGCTCTGCCCTGGTGTTTTTTTTTTATTTATTGCTTTACGCCTCGTCTACGTCAAGGTCATTACAGGCGGGATGGGACTGAGGACAAGGAACTGGCAGGAATTCGGTCATGGCATTTGAAGGAAGCATCCCGTCATTCGCCTGGAGCGATTTGGGAAAACCATGATAAATCCAAATCTAGATGCCTGGACGGGGATTCGATTCGCCGTCCTCCCGAATGCAAGGACAGCCTGGTCATCGGGATATATTTTCAGTCTCTAAACTGTTGCCACATCCGAGAAACAACAGAACAATTCACATTAAGCCATTGGGTCACATGAGTTTGAGACTGTCCTGCTTCCATTCTTTTTTCTTTTTTTTATTATTTTTATTGGCATCTGGTTTCCAAGACCATGCAGCCAGCACAAATACATATAGTTATTACAGTGAGTTACACGCCTTGTTGAATTACATCTACCACCATCTTTCATGATTTATAAACGTACATCTGGGTACCAAGGTTAGTTTACATGTTTAAAGTTATTACAAGAAGCTTCCATTCTTCCTGTGGCCCTCCACCAAATAGACTCTGGTAGGTCTTCTCTATGAAATACTGCACTGTCGGTGAATGTGTAAAAAGCGGTTCAACTCCACCCAATTTGATAGAAGTCCTGATTTCATCGTTGGCATGGGTGTAAGATGACCTGAACGCCACCATCCGTGAAGATTACGACTGTACAGACATTTGTTGACAGTTTGTATGATTTGTATGACGGAGAAACAGCGGTTTGTTGCTTTAATTATGAACACCAGTGTATATATGTTTTAGTAGATAATTTATGTAATTTACTGAAATATCAAAACAAGTATAATAAGCGTTGCAGGTGAAAATATCCTTCATCTCTTTAATTTCAATGCTGCTATATTGCTAAATACGAATGTACAAATGTACGGCCGAATGAAACAAAATTATTTGGTTGATGAAAGAAGTCTGCGGGGTTTGGCGGGTTTTGGCCGAATAGGTCTGTCATAGTGTAAACCCTTCCATCGGATTCCATATTGTTGCGTGTATTTGTTTGTTTTGCTGATATCGGCCGTATTCAGCAGAGTTAAAAATCGGCCGAAATTGGTTGCAGTGTAGCGGTACCTTAAGGCTATCAAAAAGACCACTTAGCCGAACGATAATCACCCTAACATCCTGTGAACACACGGTGAGAGGTAACTTCAAATAAATACATCGTTAGGAGAATGAATACAAAATGCACAGCGTAATGTGTGACCAAAATTCTTTGAATCACATAGCAATGGCAACGCCGCTAAATATTAATTCTCCCAAGGAAACAAAATAGTATGATGTTCCTTAAATCTCCATTATAACTTAAGCAAAATTATCTACAGGGCTCATAAATAAATTGAATAATATAATCACATTGAGCTTGTAGATCCGAGATTAGAAAATGAGCAAAAACTTGATATTAAATATACAGAAAATTATAGCCTCGCATTTGAGAGAACGTGAGTTCAAATCCATGTCCGGCCATCCAGATTTTGTTTTCCGTGTATTCTCCATGGTTCCTTTAAAAGGCAATGGCTGAATTCCTTCCAGTACCTTACCATGAATGCTTCCCCACCTCTAATGACTTCAGCGACGTCGAGGCGTTATACACTTGCTGTTAACAATCTCTCGACTGTCTTGCGCCAAGCTCTTTATCTCAACATACCTCTTACAACCCACCATCCCAACTATCTGCTTTTATGTCTCTATCTTCTTCTACAGTTCTTACCTACGACTGTTCATTCCACTTATAAATTAACCAATCTTCCATGTCTCACAACATGACCTACCATCCTGTCTCTTCTTTCTGTAACATTCTTCCACAAACTTCTTTCCTCATTCATCATTTCCAAAATTCATTCATTTCGTACTTTATCTATCCAATTAATTTTTTGCATAATTCTGTAGTACCAAATGCTTTAATTCTCCTTCTTTCTCGTACTCCTAAAGTTCATACTTCGCTACCATAATGTGCTGCGCTCCACATGTAGAGTTTTAAAAAGTTCTTTCTAAGTCCTAGCTCAATATTTGAACCTAAAGTATTTATCTTTTTCATGAAGGCTCCTTTTGATAGTGTTTTTCTGATTTTAACATCATTCCTACATCGGCCATCAGTTGGGTGTTTACTTCCTAAGTAGCAGAATTCACTTGTTAACAGAACGATGATACGCGCCATATTCGTTCTTAATTTTCTTCGAGCAACAAGGCAGAGAAGATGTAGTCGCTTATTGCAGGTAAGGCACGCGATATCATCAGTTTGTTCTCTAAAAGTCTCTAAATATTTCCAAACCAGCTTTTTTGTCTCTAAAGTGTTTGGTCTTCGTCGTAGATATTTCTATGGTGCTCGGTTTTTCCCCAAGACAATTATTTTGGTTGATATGGCTTCCCATTTACAAAGTATTTGTTGTATCCGTGGCTGTCAGCTTCGATTTTTAGTCATCGTTGTTATATCAGTGGTTATTTGTGTATTTTGCGATAGATTTCGGCCTACTTAAAGTTTGAGAAGTATTATGTAATTGAGTATCGGAAGCATTCGTGAGGAGTAATCTCAGTATTTGTGCATCAACCTTTCGATCAGTTAGCTTCATGTTGTTAAAGCAAATAAGTGTCATTTCCTCTCCAGCATCATGTTAGTCGATGATCGTCTAAATGTAGTTAGGCGTTTGATATTAAATGGTGAGTAATATAATTCGCCTGTGTTTGTGTCTCATTTAACATTCGTAGACTAAAAGAATCCACGACCCAGCATTCCGCCTGTTCTGATTGCAGCATAAGATTGCTAGCTTAGTATTTCTTGTATCAGACGTATGATTAAAGAATAGCTGTGCTCGTACATGCTTCACAAGGTAAGCAATTCTAGTGTTAAGCTGTCCGTCTGCATATTATAATAAAACATTAATGCAGTTTGGTAATTTCTTCGTGCTAAAATAATCCTCCTATTACAAATTGTTAAAAGTTCGATGATGTATATAACAGTAAAACACACCTCCTGTTACAATATTTTACAATATAAATTGTTCACTGTAACAGTGAGCCTAAAAAAGGAGTCAGGAATGGTACACACTCTTGAAAATGTTACTTTCTCAACGTCATGACTTTTTCAAAATCCTCCCAAATGTAAAAGTTGATTATGGTTGATAATGCCTATAACTGGTTAGAACTAGGCCAAGAGTTTATTATTTATTTTGCGTATGATGCTATTTGACATATATACAATTCAACAACAAATCAATGAACAATCTAAACACATATATGTACACATATTTACACATAGTACAGCGGACAACGCATGGAACCTGCCACTGAGACAGGTTCTATAAATAACAACCACTACAGCGTGACGTCGAGTAGCTCCAACCAGGCCACCGCCTCCGGTGTAGCCAAATTTAGATCTTCCAGACTACCAGGAAAGGCACGCAGTGAGCAGTCCTGCACAATGTACGATACAGTTTGTAAAACCTCACCGCAGTCACAGTACGGAGAATCTGCCCAGCCCCAGGTGTGGAGAGTTGAAGCAGTTCTTCCCGTACCACATCTAATCCTATTTAGTTTACACCAAATTGACTGCGGTAAATTGAAACCTGGTAGTTTTGAGCAGGGATTGGTAATATGCACTATGCCCTGTGGTGTTGATGATGGCCATTCCGCTGTCCAGCTATCTGTAACGCTGAAGGTGTTATATGTTAGACTAACAGCAGTCTTCGAGGCAGGGCGACGTGACATCAGCCGTGTTTTGTATTCCCTAACATCTCCATGGATGGGAAGAGCCTCATTGTTCAAAATTCTCAACCATAGTTTTAGTAGAACATTTTTCCTTCTGATTTGGTGGTGGTGGTATGTTGCCGGCAGCCACCAAACAGATGTGGATAAAAGTGAGCCAGTTACAATGCGCATTGTTTCTCGAAGCTGGACGTCCACCAACTGGGTGTGAGAGCTGTTAAGCTATATACTGGAGCAGTATTCAGCTGCGGAGTAAACCAGTGCTAGAGCTGTTGTTCTTAGTGTAAGTGCATCAGCTCCCCATGAAGTTCCTGCCAGACGTTGAAGTAAGTGGTTCCGGCTTTTAAGCTTGGCGGCTGTATTCTGAACGTGCCTTTTGTAGGTTTGGGACCTATCTAATGTCACACCCAGGTATTTTGGGGTACTGTTATACTTCAGCATCTGGTCTCTGAACAATATATTTGGCTGGTAGTTTATTTGTTTGTTGCTAAGATGGAATGTAGCTATTTCTGTGGATTAGGTTGAAGGCACCATCTTTGAAAGTAGGCATCCATTTCCTGAAGGTCATGAGTAAAAATTTCTTCAGCCTCCACGATGTTAGTTCTTTGCACTGTAAGACTGATGTCATCAGCATATACAAATTTGCGAGAGACTGGCAGGTCATGAATATATAAATTGAAAAGTATGGGGGAGAGAACTGAGCCTTGTGGTAGACCATTATTAAGCTTAGGCCAAGAGTAAACACGAGCTGACACGCCCTACCAGGCCCTACGACCAGCGACAGCTCAAATCCGGGTTACGGTTTTTTTATTCATTATCTTGCAGCGAGGGAACGGTGACACAAGATCAGTCAGTACAGAACCTGGCTACAAAAGAAATGTGTCATTAGACTGCTGTACACAAGAACTAGAAACGATTACACACACTCCATATAGTTCCGTAACTTTCGTCACGTTGTAACATTACATTGGGCCTGCAATCTTTGTTTAATGATTATCGGTATAAATATCGATTATCGATATGCCGCGAGAGTCTAACCTCTGTGGCAGAGGAGTAGTAAGTCAAGTGTTAACGGTGGCGGGAACAGTGTGGCGGCGTGTACATGTTTTTGGTACATTCGGGAAAACATTCTCGGACACTTGGATACGGAAATCGTGCGTCCGCGTCGGTAAATGTAATTTGGCAGGACGTCGATTCCGTGAAACCCGCCATACAGTGAAAAGTACACCTACACGGATTAAGAGAATAGTGAAAGTGTTATAGTGGACTATTAACTGTTATGTGAACATTCAATATGCTCCTTATTGATGAGGAGTAGTTCGTTAATCAACTTTTCACTCAATAAGAATCTGTGGTCTTCGGATAAGTATTATTTAATGATTTCCAGTTGGTGGTCAGAGTACTAGTGTATGGTACAAACTATTGGAATAAAACGAGTGTTGTTATTGGTATTCCCGATGTGTGTGTGTATCATTTTATATTTCTAGTACTTTAGACTAACTTCTGGTGGCGACTGTGATTAAAGAATAAACTGCGAAGTACCGATACCTACATTAGACCGGTCAATTGATAATACTGTGAGCAGAACTTTCAGTATAATTTTAAAACCAGTATTAAAGTATTATCAGTAAAGCTACTAAAACAAACGGTAACCTTACAAGGCTTCGCGACAGGACTGAATTTATTACGGACTGTTAAATTAACCCAGTAACACATTGTAGTTTAACATGGCGCACGTGAAATGGACTTGGGTTTGAAGTTGGTTAAAGTGAAGAAATAAAAACCAGCGGAAAACGCAAACTTTGAGTGAAAAAGTGAAACGAAAAACAACAATACAGTACGTGTATCGCATGTATTGGATCGAATACATTGTTAAGTGCAGTGGTTGCGGAGCTGAGTGCAAAGAAGTTACGAGAGAAAGAGACAGCATTGCTAACCAAAGGCTAACAGGCTAACATTACGGAGGTAAAGTCAACGACAAAGAAGAACTACATCTCGCGGCGCAGTAGGACAACGCGGAAGGAGACGAAGAGGAACTACATCTCGCAGCGCAGTGGTACATCGCGGAGGGAGACTGTAGCGGAACTGTCTTCGGCAGATAAGAAGACACCGAACAGGCAATCTAAAATAAGTTCGGCAGCGGAAAAGTTTAAATTCCTAATTTTTTTGAATAAGTGAATGAGAAATAATTTTTTTAGCGCCGGGTAGTATTCACACCGAGCTTCATAGATACCATAAGAACAATGTACCATTAAATTGAACCGTAATTCGCGTATAAATAAATATTTAACAGGAAGAAAAATTATAAATATTTGTTTAAATGCATGCTTACTAGTTTTCAGTCTAAAGTTTTCAGTTTTGTTTCGAAAAAAAAAAAAATATTCTGGCAGAGTAACTTCGGTAATCGAAAACATTTTCGCGTTTGGATTTTTTTTTTGTTTTGCATGCAATATTACAGGTTGCCAGCTTGTGAGCTACCAGGGTGGTGTAAAGCATGAAGCTTACACCCACAGCAGCAATCACCAGTAATTAATCCTACATTTCTGTGTGAGTGATGTGTTATTTTCAGCTATTCCTGATTGGAGCAGAGTAGCAGCCAAGATTACTGCAAATCCATGTTGTAAGCCTCCTTGCAAGTTTTTTTATGTTTGAAATATCACTGTTCATCGGCGTTGTACTGGTTGATTTGTTGGTCTATCGGCGTTTTGATTGTGAAGCTTAAGTTGTTTTGCTTTTAATGTCAGTGGGACAAGCTGTGTGTATTTAGTTACTGGTTTCTTTATCTTGATTTTGAGCGTGGGTAACTTAGTGGCTTTAACCCCCCACCCACTCCACCTTTTTACTTTCGAATCCTGCATAGTTTTTTTTCTTAGTCTGTGAAAATGAATACTGGGGAAACTTTTGTGGAAGGAACAAGAGAGCTGACCGAGAAGATGTCGGTTAAAGAAATGATTATGCACGTGATGAACCAGATGAAACAGATGAACCGATCCTTGGAAGAGAAACTTGACCACTCCTTTGCTGAGACTATCAAGGCTTTAAAGACAGAGAATGCTGAGAATCTCAAGGCGTTAAAGACAGAAAATGCGGAGAGAAGCGAGGCTTTGGAAGAGAAACTTAAACACCGCTTTGAAGAGAATTTCAATGCTTTACAGTCCATGAAAACCGAAAATGCTGAAAATCTCAAAGTTATACCTGAAGAGAACCAGGCCATTCAAAAGAACTTAAGGGCGGTACATGACAACCTCAGGGCGGAAATAGAAGAGAAAGGGAAAGCCCTACGTGAAGATATAACTAGAGATTTGGAAGAAAGACTCATACAAATAAGAGGAGAGATGGAGCAACTGCAACAGAAGTGTGTCTTAAAAGGAGAAGAAACCAAGGCAGAAGTGGAAAATTTCAAACAGGGAATGGCGTTGGAAGTAGGACTCACTCAGCAACGAGTTGAAGTCATTGAAAACAAGATGGAGTATCAAGATCTTAAATTAAAAACCATAGGAGAGGACTTGAAAGTGTGTGAAGAGAATGTAGAAGAGGCACAGAAAGAAGTTAAGTTGTGGACTGACAAAATGAATTGCCTTGCGGAAGGGATAGAAAAAGTGAAACTGGCCTCCTATTGTGAAATAGAGAATAAAATAAGCCAAAAGGTACCAGCCATCAATCAAGAAGTAGAGGGGACTTTGAAGACCCACGTGTTAGGGGCAGTTAGAGAAGAAATGAGCAAGTTTCAAGGAATTCTTACTAACCCTTTCTATCCAGGATACCCACTAGAGGAAAAGCGCGAACTCCAGAAATTTGATGACTCAGGAAAACTGCACCCAGTAGATTTTCTAGACAATTTTGAAACTTATCCACCTTCTCAAATTGCTGCAGATGACCCAGAAGTAGGGATGGTTCACAAACATGTTGAGATAATCATGGCCAGATTGCCGGAACCCACGCAGCTGATTTTCGTCAGTCTCCAGACAAACGATGTTATGGAAGCTCTCGAGATGTTGGAAAGAATCGGGGCGCAAGTGAAGAATGTCTGCCCTGGAAGGGGTGGAAAAGTAAACAAGACAGATAGTGGTCCGGATCGAAGAAGAGTAGAAGACAAGAAAGGTATTGGTTAAAACCTTTCAAGACTACAGCCCAGGGTGGGGGAAGAGAAGGGAGTGCCTAGGGGTGATGTGCATCCTGAACACCCCATGAAACCCTCCACCTCCATTTTGTAAATAGTTTAGGTTGTAAATAAGTTTTTTTTCTCTGTTTATATGTATCTTAGTTGTTAGGTTGTTTTCAAGTTGACCAACTCATTACTGTACTGCACACGTATCGGGCGGTCGATGACCATTATCGCCAACGGGCATTTCTTTTCCTTGTGAACCATGAAACTAATGTAAGAAGCTCGGAGGTGATATTAACCCGGTGGCTAATGGCCTAGTCGTGCACTACCTAGGTCCTTGCAGTAGGCCGTATACAGTGACGAAGTGAGTGGCCCCATAACCAGCGTGTGAATTGCATTTTTTTATTTTTTTTAAAACGCGGCGGGCCTCCCGCAATTTGTTACAATTTGTGTTAAAGGTTAAGTTTGGGAACGAACAGCTGACTCTATAACAGCAATGAAGGACAATGTGCTTTGAAAGAGAACCAGTTGGCTATTTTGTATGTACAACTGTTTGTCTATGCTATATGAAATTTACATCTGCTTCTTTAATGTCGATGTACCCATGAAAATGTAATTTTTGTTTGAGGAGTACCGACCACCAACTACATTGTACTACAGTGTAATCGTGTATGGGAATTGTACCTATGAGCAGTAAGTTAACTACCCAATCACACCTCGACTGTTTGTCGGTTTCTGTTTAAATTGTTCACTGCTTGTTCACATTTGTAAACAGAGACCTGGAAGGGGTTGTGACATTACATTGGGCCTGCAATCTTCGTTTAATGATTATCGGTATAAATATCGATTATCGATATGCCGCGAGAGTCTAACCTCTGTGGTAGAGGAGTAGGAAGTCAAGTGTTAACGGTGGCGGGAACAGTGTGGTGGCGTGTACATGTTTTTGGTACATTCGGGAAAACATTCTCGGACACTTGGATACGGAAATCGTGCGTCCGCGTCGGTAAATGTAATTTGGCAGGACGTCGATTCCGTGAAACCCGCCATACAGTGAAAAGTACACCTACACGGATTAAGAGAATAGTGAAAGTGTTATAGTGGACTATTAACTGTTATGTGAACATTCAATATGCTCCTTATTGATGAGGAGTAGTTCGTTAATCAACTTTTCACTCAATAAGAATCTGTGGTCTTCGGATAAGTATTATTTAATGATTTCCAGTTGGTGGTCAGAGTACTAGTGTATGGTACAAACTATTGGAATAAAACGAGTGTTGTTATTGGTATTCCCGATGTGTGTGTGTATCATTTTATATTTCTAGTACTTTAGACTAACCTCTGGTGGCGACTGTGATTAAAGAATAAACTGCGAAGTACCGATACCTACATTAGACCGGTCAATTTAAAATACTGTGAGCAGAACTTTCAGTATAATTTTAAAACCAGTATTAAAGTATTATCAGTAAAGCTACTAAAACAGACGGTAACCTTACAAGGCTTCGCGACAGGACTGAATTTATTACGGACTGTTAAATTAACCCAGTAACACTTTGTAACTTTACAACGTGTGGTAGGTATCAGTTATTAAATTTAATAAACGCTTATCATGTATACTCTTGAAGTACATTGTTTTAATTAATAGAGTAAAACCATATTTTCTTTGCGGTGGATATCAGATTTTCAAATCACCACGTATTTAGCCTGTCATAGCAGTTTAACATGGAATCTCAACCACGTGTATGGTTCACAGGAACAAAGCAGAGCTCTGGTGGACTTAAAGGTCTCATTGAATGACGGTATAAAGTCCTGGCGGGCCAACATTCGAACTGAGAGCCCTCAACATTTTAGATGGATGTATTAAACTTAGAGCTAGCAGAACTCTCATTGAAATGAATAAACTAGTTAGATTCAGGCCTAATTTTATATACTATCCTGAAAAATTTGAAAGTAATAGAATAATTTTGTATTATAAACACGTTGCCTCAGTTTTTTTAAACAAATCCATTTTCGTTTTTGTCCTCAATAAGTAGCGCAATCTCGATATTTTCCAAGCATATGAATAAAGAATTACAGCAGCTTGGACACACGACAAACAATTTTTGTAGCTCTTGTCTGTTGAAACAAGCAACAAAATAATAAAATATTCCGAACAACACTGGGCGCATTTTTTAACATATGTCCCCTTATACCACAAATGATAGCGTACACGAAAAATATCTACTCTCTCCTCCTTTTGGGGAAGTAGTTACTCTAAACTTTTTTTTCAGGTATTTTTCTCCACATCCGATATACAGTAAGCAGAATACATCTTGTTGTATAATTCATTGCAATCTATGCACAGTCAGTACAATTACGAGGACATGAGGACGGGCATGAGTAAACCATGCGGGTTCCATTTTTAGCATCTTGGTTACAGAAATCGAACGACTTAACAATCTTCGGAATTATCGATTTCACGTAGAAACCAGTAAAAATGCTTGCAATGGTTAGAAAATGGTTACTTCCACGAAATAAACAGTGAAGCAAATAGCTTTCAGCCGGTTTATAAGGAGGTGGGTGTAGTGCACGCAAGTCGGTTCTCAGTTCTCGCCCACGTTTCGGCTCTCTCTAATCGGAATCTCCGATTACTCTGTTCTTGAAGAAAGAGATCGTGGCTACCCAGCACAACTACAGTCACTGATATTATAGAAGAACCAGATCGTTTAGGAAAACATATTTCAACATAGGAATCTTTAGGAATCTAGTTTGATCACTAACTGTTTTAGTAGAAGCCTTCTTTGATTTATAACCAGAGAAAACTCTTTAGATTGCTTGCTTTCAATTCATTCAATAATATCGATATTTATATTTCAGTTTCAGAATCCTTTAAGAGTCAGTCACAAATTGTCATAAAATCAGTTCTTGATCAAACCTGAATTTAATTTAAAAATGGGATTAAAATAAGATAAATACATTTCCACCTTCTCCGTCTCACTATTTATATTTGTCACTCACAAACCGTTATGGCTTGGGGGTCAATCTATAAGGGAGTGAGTGTAGTGGATGTTAGTTGCCCACAAACAAAGAAGTCTCCTCCCTAGTACACTAGTGATTTACCATTAAAACCAGGAAATGAAATAAGAACTAGGCCAGAATACTGAATACTATAGAGCAGGGGTTCCTAACGTTTTTTGTACATCATCCCCGTTATGTCAAAAGAATTCTTCCCAAGGCCCCTCCCCCCCCCCCTCAACCCACAACAGTTTTGTTATTATTAACCCCTTGACTGCAGTAGCTAGTGGCTTCTACTATGCCCAGATGCTTTAGACGTGTTTACGCGCGCCCTTGTTCCTTACATCGGTGCTCTGGACGCGTTAAGACGTCCTGTCGCTCGGGTCCCTGTGTGCTCTGCACGTGTTAACGCGCGAGCCACTTAGCGGCCAGGTCAGATAGCCGTATTTCTGACCCAGCTGGTTAATTGCTTTCCAACGTTCAGCCCGTGAGTGTTTGCAGGGGCGATCTTATTTGTGTTGCTAGTTTCATTTTAGTTTTCACTGAGAAAATGGCTCACCGTCGTGTTTGTACAAAGGAAGAAATCATGCAGATTCTTACTAGAAACGACAGTGAGAATGATCTCTTTGATATGGATGCTAGTGATGACCCTTCGATAGGCTCTCGAAGTAATAATCCTAAGCCTTGTACATACGCTAGTGGGAAACGACCTTCTGTCTCAATAAGAGATGAAAATTTTCAGTATCTGAAGCTTCATACAGTAAGATCTAAATGTGTAGAAAAAGAAGACGCTTTAGTGACAGGTTTGACTACAAGAAAAGCGATTCTCGTCCTTTTGAGCGTGCGTTAGACTATTCATCTCCAGGACACAAATATGGATTAGGTCAAAATTCCAGCATTCTGTCATTTTTCGGAATATTTTTAACAGAAGATCTTATCAAATCTATTGCTGAAGAAACCAATAGATTTTATTTCTATACCAAGAAAAATACGCCAAAATCAGTTAACACTAGATTTTCAAGGTGGAATGTTTTACTGGGAGACATTTTCGAAATATTATTCGTATTAAAAATTCAAGAAGAGCACGCCATCGCGTAGATGCGCTGTATATTCGAAACAGAAAGTGCGTCCAGAAACCAGGTACAAATACAAAACATGCAATGTACAGTACCACTGTGTGTTGTGCCTTCATTGGAGACATGTTAAACGAAAAACATTTATTAACTATGGGTAACTTCACTGTAATAATTACATCTCGTTTATACGCCTCTAAAACTAAGTGAAATACAAAAAATTGAAGAAAAATATTTTTAACTTCGCCAGTGACGGTCCAAAGTCCGGAACCATAAGAAGGATGGAAAATATATGCAGAATTTGTGAAAGGTATGCGAACACTTCGAAATTTTATTCTGATGAATTACTGCTCTAAAAAACAAAAAACAAAATCAAACACATTTCAATTATTGTAATATCTATTTAGCATATGAAGTTCCTGTATGTTTGCCTACGAGGACATTTACTTTGAAAAACCTTAGATGTCAGAGTAATTGCATTTATATTGTATCTGGGGTTTCAAAACGCAAAGCGTCAGCCAAAGGCCATCATATACAACGCCCGAGAAATATTCAGCACAGAGCGGGTCGGGCCGCGTGCCGAACTCAGCAGCGCAGTTATCGGCCTACCGCTGCCATTCAGCGCAGGTAGACAGCTTAGGCGGAGGACTCTGCCGGGCAATACCTAGCAGTTAAAGGGTTAAGTTAAATGCCTACTTCTCAGTACTAACAATGAAATGACAGACGGAAATGCCTAAATGTATCTGAACAGTTTCGACACAGATAATGATTTCATAAACATGGTCTAGAATACCTAAATATTTCTGCATGCTTTCGAAACAGACCACTAATGCATTTCGATAACAGCAAACACACACCGAAATATTTCTGAAACACATAATAGCTGGGTAAATACTTGTCATATTGAGAATCCAGGAAGTATTTTCAGGCGAGCACTTAATAGCTGAGCAAATACTCTCCCCCAAGCGAGCATGTCGAAACATGTTTTCATTGGAATTCCCAGATGCCCACGATAGTGTGTGTGTGTGTGTGTGTGAGAGAGAGAGAGAGAGAGAGAAAATTACGTGAAGGTGTGGAGTATCTTTGGCCTTTCTTTGGCCGGCGCATGCGTAGATGAAGTGTCTTGTGGCTTGGGCTGTAAGGTGCTGCACCCTGGCGGCGTGATGTCATTCGACCATAGCCGCCATCGGCCCACTAAAATCGCCCGCTAGAAACTGTGACGTCATTGGCCATGCTCCCTGAGCTCTGATTGTCTACCTTCACCACCATTAGCCTGTGACGTCAGGGGGGATTCCAAAAAATTCTAGAGTCATCCTTCCCCCACTACTGATAAATGTGGAAGTGATTCTTTTATTACCTTGTTGTGGTAAAAAAAATAAAAAATCTTGTTACTTTGAAGGGAGCTCAGCTCCTATAGTTCAACACTATGCACCTTTTCTAACATTTAAACTCCGCTTTTGCTTCCTGTTTTGATGTTCAATTACTTGCTGCAGATGAAAAAAAATACATGAGAAGCCATTTAGTGGAAACCACTTGAATGTAAAAAATTTAACTACTTTGAGATAAAATAATCAAAATGTGCATCCCCTAAATGTAACCCAATCTTCTTGAAATTTGGCATAAATATCATTTACATCACTGATACCCGGGCGTAAACAAAGTTGTATGATAGTCACACCTTCGGAAAAAATTAAACACCCTAATGACTACCAATCAAAAGTCACCGCCATACAGCGTCACCGAGAGTGGTGGTGTAACAGTTAGCGTTCGGGCCTCAGATTCGAGAGGACGTCAGTTCGAATCCCCATCCGGGCATCCAGATTTTGGACTTTCCATGGTTTCCCAAATTACTCCAGGCAAATGCCGTGATGCTTCCTTCAAGAGGCAATGGCCGAATTCCTTCCCATTACTTGCCCCCCATTCCTTCCCGTCTCTAAAGACCTGGCTGTTAAGAGAGGTTAAGCAGTCAAAAAAAAAAAAAAAAAACATACAGCGTCCCACACATCAAGCGTCAAACTGCACACAATGATGAGAGGAAAAATTTACAACTATATTAAATAAAACTGACAAATAGTTTGACTATATTTCATCATTGGAATCAATTGATTCCAACGGCAAACAATGCCAAACTAAGCCAACTAAATAAAGTCGTTAAAATATTTAAAAAATAGTAAATTTGGAGGCAACAATTTTAAATTTTCTTCTCTCAGTTATGCTAAGGAAAGAATATGCTGATATGGACGGTGTTGTCAAAATTTTTAAGCAAACTGAAGCGATATTCTATGTAACTGTCGATCTGTAAAGTCCATCACGTTGTCGACACAGTACATCAGATTATCATAACTGGATGTCCTAACTTGATCACCAGCTGAAGTGTTAAAATGCATCAATAATACGACTTAACACAAAAATAATCTGACTTTAGTCCATAATCAGAAGATTGATTGAATCCTCCCGAAGAGTGTACATTAATCGTTTGTGTCAGGTAGAATAGCCAGTTTATTTCCTCTGGGACCTATAGTTGAATGTGGAATCCGAACCACGGAACTACCAGGTGAAGCTCATATGATAAGACACAACTCTCAAAAATTCCTGCAATTACCGGTGTTTGATGGTGGGCCCTAAGCAACCAACTTTCGAAGCAACTATCTTACCCACTGAGCTACCTGACTACCATCCAGTGAAGATACAAAAATTGAACACAAATACCGGAAGTAATTGACGAAAATGAAATTATGATGCCACAAATCAAACAATATTTCTGAAAAAGAATGAGAAAGATATGTTAGCATATAAGTGAAATATTGGCTGCAGGAGGCAAATTGGGCCAGTATGTGGGAGGGGCAGGATGCGAGCCACACAGTGCAAGACGAAAGTTACTGGGACCTACCGACACTGTAGTATGACAGAGTCATCCTCCAATGAATATAGAGGCTGTGACCTGCTATATTCAGATTAATTATAAAGATTCATTCAATATAACTTGTATTAGGGTTATTCAATTTATAGGTAATTTATTTATAATGAGCCTAGGCGGTCAAATTAATGTTATATTTTTAGTTAATGAAAGATTGCTGTTATAAAGGAATAAACGGTGAAACTGGTAGCGTTCAGTGGAAAGTTTTAAACATGTGAATAACCGGACAACGCCGTTCACTGGTGACGCTCTGGCGCGCCTAACTCAGTAGCGGAGTCCAGGGAGAGAGAAAATATGCCGTTAGACGAGGCGAGGGCATTGTACCCTCCGCCAAGACACTAGAGGTTGGAACGTCATCTGAGCTTCGCGAAAAAACAAAACGGCGAATAACAGGCGCTTCGCAGCTCACGTGAGTTTGGCATACGCTGGTTCACCAATGGTGTGTAAAAACGGGGTCAACAAATGTGAATGCAAAGCTTCATTTGATGACACGTGGACGCTGTACAGGAGAAGGGGAGCTTGCTTCTTCGTGATGGCAGGAAGGACGCCATAACCGACACTTGCTGTTCGGTGGACATGCTGGCTGGACGTGGCCTGGGACAGACGACTTACTGTTCGGGTGCGGCCTGATATGCACACTTTCTGGCCGGACGTGGCCTAAGGCAGACTTGATGCAGCACGTACTGACTCGCTGAGGGAGTCATCGTAGGGGCACCTGCACAGATGAGCCATCCGTGAGATTGCTGTCTGAGAGTGGCAAGTTGTGGAATGTCCCTGAGGTAGCTGGCATTTCATTTTCACCCAAAATTGAACTTTAAAAGCTACTTGTTTATTATAATATGGTTCAAATAATGTTGTTTTCATTTTAATTGGCGCCCTGGGAATTTTTATAATATGTTTAACATCTATTTGTTGGCCTGCGACGACACGATGTTTCATATTCATTTTTGTAAATTATGAGATATTTAAAATCCAGTTAGTGTTTGCATTAATCCGGCAAATTGTATGGTCTGGGTATTGCTTGCTTGCTTTGCATTGTCTTGGGTTTAATATTAAATTTAAATATACCCGGCAATATAAATACCATAAGACCCAATAAACTTAATATTTTATTCACCTGTATTTCACAGCATTCGAGATTCTGGCTAACCAGATTAACAAAATTGGTATTAATCTTGATATATCTAAAAGTAGTAGTTGCTCCCCCCCCCCCCCATGCAGGCACCACTACAACACTAAATCACTATAAAGCAGAAGTGGTATAAAGAAAGCTGTTATGTAGCTATGCTTTATCCGTCAGTTGTGCTAGACATAGTTTTGAGTATGGATCAAATGTACTGAATATCATTAATCACATTAAAATAACTAGAAAACAGTACACCTATAGTCAACGCGTAATTATATCAAGTTCAAATTTAAGTAAATACGATGTTTCAGAAAAGAGACAACAATGTCAGAATTACCCGTCAATCTGATGGGTCTACGTCTTCCGTGATGGTCTCGTCTGTGGATGCTGGTGAACAATTGTTATGCTATACCCGAAGCGCATTTCTTGTTAGCACATCATAACTTCGCGAAGTGCTTTAACTATATATTAATCTAAGCTTGCATTACTTTCTATTGAACGAGAATATATAAATACTATATAAACAATTCAACGTATGCTTTCGTAGTTTAAACGAGAAGAATATTTATATTATTTCTGTGTCGAATATACTCGTAGGTACCAAAATACTTGCGTGTTCCTTTTGAAAAAAAACTGAGCTTTAATCATAAACTGAGCGAACTTTCTGACTTTCATAAAAATACGTTTTTTATACGCTACGGTGCGGCGTTAGATATCTAAAATTCACACGTGGCGTCGGTATTGCCTACTTACAATCTCATAATTAAGAGCCTAAAGCAATATAATTATATCATAGCCAGAGAATGAAATTCATTCATTGCTAAATGTAAGGCAGGCAAATATTACTAAGGAAAATCTTCCAGCTGTCTGGTTACCTCGTAATTCTACAAAAATAACACTACGTTTGTAGTGGTTTCCTTCTACGCAACTGGCAGTGATATTTAAGTACAGTTCACATCGCATTCAGGAGCCTTATTTATATTTAGACAGCAACTTTTTGAACCATAAAATTTTCAACTGTCTGATACCATTCATCCTACAATGTGTAAAAAATTGTTATAGCAATATCTACGAAGTTTATTGTAAATTTCTAACAACTGCCTACTGTATTGGTGTGTAGCACCTACACCAACTGAAAAAGTGGCCCATTTCATGTTGATTAGCTAGCATTCCATACCGTTTTGTACAACATGTGCAAGTGAAAACACCACATCGAATATGAACTCGTGAGAGTAGCTTATTTTCATGCAGTCTTGGCTTCACCAAACTGGAAAACAGTTATACCATTATCGAATCCAACGACTCAGCAGTCAATCAGTTAAACACAAAATATAAATCCATATTGTTCACAGTAGACTTGCAGACACTTGAAACAATTTTAAATAACTCCATCTAGTAGAAATTAAATAACTTTTGGTTTCTTTAGGAAATATAAGGTGTAATCCCTTCAGTAATATTTTTATCCAGAAGCGGTACATAGAATGGTCCACAAAGAATTGAAACTGAGTGACTTTATGGATACAATAAGTAATAACATATCAGTTAATAGTATAATAAATAAATGAATAATATACAAAATATTTGTGCTTATATCGGTGTTTACACTCGCAAGAAGTAAAACTACTATATATTTTTTTGTTTTTGATGTTTCTTCTGCACTCAAGTGGACGAACGATACTTTATTGCAGTTTTATAGTAAATAGGAATTTCTTCCCAGTTATTGTCATAAACGCACAAAAACAATTAAGCAGTTAAAGCACAGTTTCCTAGATTATATTATATTCCATAAAGCTTTCGTTTTATTTTAAGTTTAGAGCATTAATGCCAGACAACATCTTGGAAAAAAATTAACAGATAACCGTCCTAACAATCACATTTTATTAATAACTAGCTTCCAAATCCGTCAAAAATTAAGGGTTGAACGCAGATTTTTGGCTCACAACCTAAATAATTTTTAAAATCTAATGTAAATCATTTCATCGGCAGTAATGACGACTGCTAATATTAGATACCGCAGTTACACCACAATGAAAATAAAAGCTTTTGAGCACGCACATTATTGATTCATTCGCTGTAACGCGATATAAAAGTGAATCCATATTTTTTTTTGTCACTGTAACAGCGATCAGAGACTCTAATGAAACCATCTACATCAAACGAATGTAATTTAATTTAATTTAATTTAATTGCAATGGGGCACAGGCTCCGGTGGCAATTTCCCCACACACCCATCTTCCCCCTATCATGCACCCACCTACATTTGCCCTCTACAAATTTTATCTTTAAAATCATTCAAAGTTTTCGGTAAATTATTCATCATTTCTCTTGGTAACTCATTCCAATCCCTGACACCCTTACCTAATAAAGAGAATCATCCCACACAAAAAGCAACTAAACATGCTGGTGGGTAATAAGATCAATTGCTCAAGATGTGGATGTACCGTCTCAAGTCGTAACGTGATTTTTAGTGAGTATTAAAGCAATTTAAGGTTTAACATTGTCAGTTCGCTTGCGCAGAACGATGTGGTACATGCACATTTAAAGTGTAATATGTAACTCGTAACGCTAACAAATTTCTGCGTACCGCACCCAAAGAAGTTTCACTTCAATTAAAATAAGTTCCCCAGATAATTATTATCTTCATGCTGAATAACAGAAATCAAACGCAAGAACAATGTATGAAACTGGAGTACTATTCTCGATGTCTTTGCTAGATAGTACAATCATCTTTGCCTCAGACTCAAATGTTTTTAATGATTAACTTTTTACAGGCAGAATTTAGGAAGTTTTTACATGACATAATAGAGTTTTATAGGATCTAAATGTGAGAAGATTGTGAATAGCTGCTGGGTTTTCTAGATAGGACATCTAACTGGGTAATTCAATATGGACTGAAGATAAAAGCTAAGAAGAGTCAGCTGATTAGGAATACAGACAAAATTAAAGGTTGTTTATATATTCCGTATTGCAGCTACACCCATAGTATACTACTAGCATGCAGTTATAATTATCTTCAGTAATCTGTGTCTTAGCATTTTTGGTATAAAGTTCTTATAAAAAAATCTTCCAATCGATTAACTAAACCAGTTATATGTGTGCTGTAAATTAAGTTATAACTTGACCTGAGGAACTAAATCAAGGCGAGCTGCATATGTTTAAAATCTGTTACTTCGTCTTCTAGGGCGAAAGATAAAAGTAATACAACCGATATTCATGTATTCTGTATACTATGCAATTTACTTAGTAACGGAACTACCTCTGTGCAATGTAATCGCGTTCTGATCGTGGATCTCAAAAGAAACGACTTGTAATAAGAAACTTCTTTTCTAAAGTGATTTTTTTTTTATGTTGCGTTACATACTTCAATGCTACTTGATTGTGGGTTTCCAGTAGCATGTTTTGAATTGGGATTCGTTAGTATCATTTGTTTCACCATGTTTATGTACTATCTAACAGAAGTAAGTATTGATGATACAGTTTTACACAAAGCAGATTTCTCTAATATGGAACGTATTGGTAAGTTGTAATTTCTATTAATCCTTTTTCTTAGTTATTTGTTTATAGTTTTGAGTTTAATGTTAATTTTGGATAGCTGTATAGCATCTATCACTTTGAGAAATGAAATGACCATTGTAACGATCACTTTTGTATTTCGTAAATGTATTATAACTAACTTCAATTGAATCCGTGTAACCAAATTTAGGTATGTAGCGAAAATGATTTAAAACTAACAAAACTCAAAATTTGTATTAATGTCAAGATTAAATTGAGCTAGGATTTTAAGTCGAGGTACATTGGGTAGTGGTGATGAGATTGCTTAAATGTTTCTAGCTCCAAGTAAGGTTTACGACGAAATGAATGTTAGAGCAGTATATATTTTTGAACTACTATCTGTTAAGAGCAAATTTATAGATATGATAACTTATAACTGATTCATAAAACATGTAATTTGTATATTATTATTTTTAAGAAAATTCTCCCTAGTTTCCAATATATTGGCGTCATCTTTATAACAGTTTATTTTGTGAAAAAAAATTGTTTATGCTGCCGATGTATTCCTACATGGGCAAAAATTATCGACACGTTTTTGGCTATCTTTTATTTTCTAAGAAATTTCATAATAATGGTTTGTTCACGATTGGATGCAGTTCTTCTCTCTCACAAGTCTTAAACAAATCAAACTGGGAAAAGGATTAGAAATACTTCTGTCGCAGTCAGGCCCACTGAAGGACGGACTGCAGATAAGGCTTCGCATTCCCCTCCATCACGTGATCACTAGAAACACGTCGCTGTTACAGACGCTTTATCTTGCGCGTTGTAAAACCGCAATGAAGTCGGTTGCTAGAAGGGTGACAGGGCTTGACGGGACGTTCAGAATTGACGACTGAACAACGGAATTTTTTTCCGATTACTCTCCTTTAATGGCTTAGAATAATATATAGCCTACAATTTAAATATATGACACTAATAATTTTATAAGGAATTGCTCGTTAAATAAATTCAGTACAAATACGCCATGAGAAAGATTTTAGTCTTTCAGAGGTACATCATTACAGTAATTTGAAGTTATTTTCTTTAAAAATAATTGTATTTAAGCATCTGGGTACTGTGTTACATGTATTTATATGACTACTTTTGTTACAAAAAAAAAAAAATTTCGATGTTTAGAACATAGCGTTTAATTGAAATCATCCAAATCGGAAGTTAGTTTTGCATCCCGATTGTTGGAATGTATAGGTCAGACCGCTAGTGACCACTGTTTCATCGACAGAATTTTTTATATTCTTTTACTTTGTTTTCCGGAAAGAAGACAGTATCACTGAAGTCTATACAATGAATAAATTAGAAACTGTTAATGATCAAAAAAATTTATTTCAACAAAATCTTTTTTTTTTGTTTAGCAATAGATATTTTTCCTTATTTTTTACTGCATAAAATTACACATCGTCTAACCTATTCTTAATTTCTCTTTGTCCCTATCATTTAATTGCACTTGCATAAGCAGCTATTTTATATAACGACAAAATTTTAATAACTGGTGTCGAATGCACTTTTTGCTTAACCTACGCCTTGAGATGAAGTCACTAGATGTGACAATACGGGAACGTGGTTGCCAAAGTATTTGGCCATTTTTTTTAAGTCCACCAGTTTGAATATGTCGCATAAAGGCCCCATAATTTTTTTTTTCTTTAAACAGTCCCCTCGCCTCAATTATTTGCTTTATCTATTCTTATATTTGCCTACCCTTATAAATCATAACTTTATCTTGTATTTCCACTAACAAATTTAAATGTGATCCACCATCTTGTCTTTTAAAGGACTGATACTTTAACAAACTGAATTCTTCTTCCATCAATTTCATTTGACTATTTCACTATTGGACTCCGGAATGAAGGTATACACTATAGGAGTTAATACATTCTATCATTAGTGTCAAAAGTCTTAAGGTTTTGTACATAATAATTCCCATACATGGAAATGTGTAGATAATCTAGAGAAATGTCAACTAAAATAAATAGCTAATCTAAGTAACAGGAAATGTCTGCCTTTTTATGTGCCATCTTTGTTCGAATCTATGAGGTAGACACTGTGTACAAGGCCATTTTGCCAATCGTGTAATTACTGTTTGGATTTTATTGGCCCATGAACCACATCAGTGTAGTATGATGAAGAATCAAGTAAGATGAAGGCCTTATTAGATTCTTCAAGCTATTTGAGATTTATTGTTTTATTTAATTTATTGTTCTGTATCAATAGAATATTCCTCAGGAAAAACCTCTCGGATATGGAAATCGTCAGGTTTGATATGGTCGCATACTAAATGAATAATATTGATAATAAGAAGATATTACACATTTACAAACATAAAATTTAGGATTAGACTGACGGTATACTACACTCATTATTGATTTCGTGAATCCTGTGATCGAAGCTTGTACCATATTTGAAATACTTTTACTCACTAAATATAATATAATTTTATAAGAATAAACCCGTCATATTGGCTTATAATGAAGTTTGTAATAGATTTCTAGGAGTTATATCATTGTTTACACTTACATTTCCCGTTCGTCGGACAATCAATTTCAGATTTTTCATCCTAAAAAATTATCTCGTTTTTTTTTCAGTAAGTAGAGTTTATAACATTTTGAATTCCACATGGGGTTCGTTTCTTTTTGGTGAGCTGAAAGTGATAATGCTAGTCATTAAGAGCACCTTTTTGAATTTTATTCAGTTTCTTTTAGCTAAATTTTACAGCATCATTTTGTTTCTTAGTCCATAGTTCCTATTTCACTCAGTACCAGCAAAGGCGTTTCTTTTGGTTTTGATTACTTTTTCGGCCAATTTCATTATATTTCATTCTTCCAAATATTTTCTGATTGTGTAATTCTTTCAAATTGTTAGGTGCGAATCCAGTTTTTTACTATGTTATAGCTATTTCTCTCCTTATTTTAAAGTATACGTGTACAAAGTTTTGTGAACATCGCAAGAGAACTGTGACTTTAGAGAGAGAGATATTCCCCATTCATTTAATGACTATTGTATAGCTTTGATCCATATTTTTCTGCCGGAATGAATTTTGTAAATACCCTTTTTAAGACGAACTACAAAATATCAATTTTAGTGATGCCCGAGAACTTACTGAGTGCCTTAAGGTGACGCCAAGCTCGAGTCCAGGACATACCCCCGCTAATGGGCATGTGCGGTGTTCTGCAATCAGTTATTCGAATGCTGGGACGGCCCCGCTTTTCAAGCTCAGATAAACAGAACTTATAAACTTGTATTCACAAACAGTTTAGCGGAGAAGTTGTCATTTGCTTTCCTTATTCAGCAAAAATCGCCTTTAATGGCCAGACCGGTTGACTAGTTGTTAAGCCACGGTGATGGAAAAGACATACCATAAAAAGAATCTCCGGTTTAAGATTTCTTCTTGTTGAGATCCAGTCTTCATTGAAACAGACTGAAGTACAGTACCGGAAGCATAGTCGCATCAGACACAATGCAACAACCTTTTTTTTTAAAAAAAATATTGTGGTTACTTTCTAGTAATATCCCTTTTATAAGGTCGATCTAACTTAAATGAGGGTAATGACTTTATCCATCTATATGCAAGCGACATAATTTGTGTGTTTCGTGTTATGCTTGAGGTATATGTCTCTTTTTTTTATGGTTTGATGTTTTTGATGTATTTTATGTAATGTTACTAGAGTACTAAGGATGCACACCAAATTACAGTATGTTATTCAATTTACCATCGTGTATACTTGGATTTTTTTTATTGTTTTGTAAAAGTACAGGCATCACAAGATGGGCACACTTAATTATAAAAATCTGGACTTGCACTAATCACACTTGTAACGCGAACGCAGCTTGCTAAACATTGCGCTTGGTTTGCCTGTTTTAGCGAAGTTTGCATTTCTGAGGTGGAAGTAACGGGAACGTTCCAGCATTCACTTAAGATTGCAGGTACGCCAGTCATAATACAGATTTTCTTATCAAATTCCATCAATATCGATATAGCCATTTAGTCGTCAAAACGTAACAAAAAGACAGAGACTTACTTCCGTATTTATAATAATATTACTGTGGTTCACACTCACACACTGACTGCGAACAACACCTGAGGGCTCATTCTAACGCAAAAAAGTGTGCACCTACAACATTTCAAGACTACCTACTATTTGCCTCGCATTGCACCCCTAACTTTCTAATATCTACAGCAATCCGAATAACCTATGACCCAGGCGTGACTCTTACGATGAAAAACAATTTTTAAAACCTTAGCCTCCACAGAGATTTGAACCGGAGACCACGACGTTCGTAAGCAAGTGCTTTAACCAGTAAGCTGCCAGTCCACTACACGGAAACACGGTACGGAGGCTACCATATCCAACGTGTCTGTCTATCACTGTATTTCGAAGTTATGAGACAACATATGTTATTTATACAGATAATTTTTCAACCAAATGTAAACAGTATTTTCTCCTTGTTTCAAAGGATAAGTGTGCAAAGTTTCATCGAGATCGGAAGAAAACTGTGGATTTGTATGAAGAACAAACGAACAAACATAAATTCATCTTTATATATAAAGATTATTCTTGTTTTACCAAAGAATAGATAGATAGTCCAGAACACACTGGAAAGTTGATGAAAATTGAGTTAAATAATCGTAGTTGCGGGGACGAAGATACGAACCCGAGCTGCACGCTTGACAGGCAAGCGCGCTACCGCTGAGCTAAAGCGCCAACTGCCTGGCAAAGCGGCTAGAGAGCTACATGGGCTTAGCTCTGCTCGGCCGGAGTAGAGACGTGTTCGCTGGGGCGCTCGGAGTATTGCCGATTATCGTGGCATACTGCAGAGTATTGACACAATTCAAGTTACGAATATTTCGGCATCATTTCTTTCATTTTAATTACGAATATCTCTGCTCCTAATTGCACTATTTGAACCGGACAACTTCGATTCGACGGGAAATTTTTCAATTATAAGACAACATGTATTATTTATACAGATAATTTTTCAACCAAATGTAGACAGTATTTATCTCCTTGTTTTAAAGGATAAGTGTGCAAAGTTTCATCGAAATAGGATGAAAACTGTTGATTTGTATGAAGAACAAGCAAAGTCCAGTGCCCTCCCTACAGATTTTCTGGTCAAATTCCGTCATTATTGGTATAGGCATTTAATTGTCAAAACGTAACATAAGACAGAGACTTACTTCCGCATTTATAGTATTCCTACTGCAGATTACACACACACTGACTACGAATCACCCCTGATGGACCAATATAACGTAAAAAAAGTGTACATCTACTGTATTGAAAGACTACCTACGAATTGCCACAGATTGCACCCCTACCATTGTGATATCTACAGTTTAAAATTCAATCCGATTAACCGACGGCCCAACCGTGACTCTTACGATCAAAAACAATTATTAAAAATCTCAGCCTCCTCGTTGATTAGAACCGGACACCACGACGTTCGTAAGCAAGCGCTTTAGCCACTAAGCTGGCAGTCCATTACACAGAAACGCCGTACGGAGACGTCCATATCCAACGTGTCTGTCTGTCGCCGTATTTCGAAGTTATGAGACAAAATGTGTTATTTATACATATAATTTTTCAACCAAATGTAGACAGTATTTTTCTCCTTGTTTCAAAGGATAAGTGTGCAAAGGTTCATCGAGATCGGATGAAAACTGTGGATTTGTATGAGGAACAAACAAACTAACAAACAAACAAACCAACAAACAAACCAACAAACCAACAAACAAACAAAAACACATACATTCATATGTATATATAAAGATATCCCAAGTATGATCTCCAAGAGAGCGGAATGTTATTGCTTGGGTTTTTGGATGTGTTGTCAATAAGGCTGTTATGAGCCTCAAACGAGAAGTTCTTATTCGAAATCAGCGTCAGGTATTTACTTAAGCAGTCAAAATTTTATAGTCAAAGTGAAATCTGTGTTTTAGGGTCTATGAATTACTGCAAATAGAAGCGGACCCCACTCGAGATCTAGCCGAGTGATGACGCAGTCGAGTAGACAGATCCACCGTTCGAAATACGACCAACAACAGGTTTCTAACGGTAGCTTGTAAGTTACGTTGATCTCTCGCAAACCCTTTCTACAGTAATGGAAAATTTTGTGTTTCTCGCAGCCGTCACGTGGAGATTTCGAGCAGACTTCGTGGTACGAATACCATGGAAATCCACAAGTTCCCTTATCAGGTGAAGTCACGATAGTGGTGGAATGTTCAGCAGAAACACTGCGGCTTGGATGGTGGAACAGTCCGGCGGTGTAGTTGAGTGGAATGTTGGAGATAAGCATACAGGGAATCGGTTGTTTTCTGTAGGACGCAGCAGAGCTGAGTGTCTCACCCAGTCTTTCGCTGACCGCGCTGGGGTACGGACGCACCTCGTAGCGACTTCCAGTGCAGACGAGTCTGATCACAGAGGCGCGTCGAGGTGGTAGTGGTCACACATTGGATCAACGCCGTCGAGTTGCTGCTGTCGAGAAACGTAAGTATGGCTAAGCCGCGAGCACTGCTACATTTGAATCCATTACTATGTTCACCTCTGACTGGAATCATCTGCGTCGGTCGGCTTTCGAAAATATAACTTCACATGGGAAAGCTCATTCCTGTGACGAAGTTATTTTGAGGACCAGTTGCGTTCCTGGATTTTGTACAGTGTATTTGTGATAATCATCGACTTTGAATTTAGTGTTGAACCTTCTCAGATGTTAAGATTTAATTAACTTAGTCAGTGCTCGGATGGTCGGTTGGAGTCTTACTGAACGAGTGTATATGGTGTAGGACGACCAGTTCTTTTACTCCGATGGAATAGTAACTTTGGAACGATCTTAGCGAATTTCGCATATACAATTCGTGGTTTAACATAGAAATAAAATCATAGGCTCAAAAAGTTAAATGATTAAGAGTTTTTGAATGCATGAATCGGAATATGCAACGCGTGATGTATTATTTTGCCTAATGAAATGACCAATGGCATAGTGTCACTATCGCACTGAAGCCTGTTGCCACAATTTTCGTTATATCATTTTGTTTAGTTAGGCCATTACAGATAATCGATGTCCTGCTTCTGGTATTTTCCCAACAGAGTAGGAAAACTAGTGATGCACATTTAATAATCGCCTGAGTGGGTGCCATATATTCTAATCCTTGTCTACCTTTAGTTCTTTTCTACGACAGTTTCATCCACTAACAAAGTAATCTATTCCGCATTTGTTAAAATGTGATTCACCATTCTGTCTCTTTTTTCTGTTTGAATCTTCCACAAACATTTTTCCTCATCCGTCAATTGAAAAACATGTTCATTTCGTAATTTATCTGTACAGCTGTATCCAAGGCTATGTTTTCCTTATGTGATTCGTAAATAGCGTGCTTGATTTTATTGATGCGTAATTTTCATAAAATTCTAACAGCTTTTTTTCTGCTGAACCGAAATTTCCTCCATTTTTCTCTTTTATTACCGCATTTCTCTTATTACCGCATTCCATTTGACCATGATTTCTAAATCTTCCCTCATTCTTCACATACGGAATTAGATCATCGATTTAGAGATATTTTGTTTTCTTCGTTCTTATTCTGTAGTTATCATAGGCATTTGTACTAACGTGTTTGATGCAGACTTAGTTTTAACCCTTCGGATATATTTTTTTCGCTAATCTGTTCATAATACCAACACATTTGTTTTCTTACACTCTAGATGCAACTGCATAAACAAGATATTCAAACGAATCAATTCAACAATCAAAATATGTTGAGTATATGGGCCTTTGATCGATTCATAGTTTTTCCCACAGTTAGTGAGTTTGCGGCTCGCTGAAATAGTTAGGTAGTGATGCAATTTCATATTAATACAAAGAAAATAATCATATGACATATTTTTTGGGTGAAACTCAAGTCGTAGGAGCATCGTTTTCAGGATCTTAGAGAGAAAATATCTTGACAATACTTGTGGGATCTGCATATTCGTTAACATGATTTGTAACCAAACTGTTTTTTCATTGTCATCAGTCTATTGACTGGTTTGATCAAATCCTCCATCTCATCTTTTACCGATCCAATCTCTTCATCTCAACATACGCATTACAGCCTATATCCTCAGTTTTATGCTTCATATAATCTAATCTTTGAGTTTCCTTACACTGTTCTATTCGCTATCTTCTTTCTTTCGTTCATTCTGTTTTTAATAATTCTCAAATTTTATTTCTCAGCCACTTTTTATCGTTGTCAGATTATATTAATTCTATATCATTTCAAATTTTTGAAATTTCACGTTAATTGAAAGCAAAGATCTTTGTAGTATTGTTGAAACCAGGGGCCTGTTTGTGTAGTTCGAGTAGTCGTCACTAGTAGCACCACTGTGCACGAGAGTCGGGGGGAGGGGGGTGGGGGGAGGGGTTCTTAACGCTTTGTAGTGTTCGCACGGATCCTCAGTCTAGTCGATCACTTTCGAGCTGAACGATCGTAGTATCAGACTTTCAGTATTACAGAATTCTAATCACAGTTGAACTTCTACACTATCCCACACATTCCCGATGTACAGGTAAAACTTTCACATCTATTTTTTCTCCTTTTTTCATGTTATCGAAGTTACATAGTGTCGGGGAGGTATGAATAAAATACGAGTTTTTATTGCTGCGTCAAGATTTGTTCACAGTGAACGCATCGTTGGTCAATCGTTGGATGTATTTTTTTTTTTTCTGTATGCCAATCTTGTGAAATTATCTTCATCTCAGCATACCTGCTGCTACTTTGTCTCAAGAATCTGTGTAGAACATTCTAAACTCTACTACTATGAGGTTTTTCACATCAACTTTGCACTCCACTGGCAAGTTAACATTTCTTTCGTGATTCCTTTTCACTCAGCACCATATTTCTCATTTCGTAAAATTCTGCCGTAAACTGGACACATATTCATTTATTTATCTGCGTGTCAAATTAATTTTCAGCAATCTTGTTACTGCAGTACATTTCAATTGCTGCAATATTTTATTTCTTTCTAGCGTTTTCAGAACCGAGAATTACGTCCATAAGATGCACTATGTGCTTAGAAATAACAATTTGTTACTAAGGCTTTCAACAATTCGTGTTACAGAACTGTTTCTCCCTTGAAAATATATTATTTTCTTACTTTCATCTGTCAGTTTCGTTTCATTTTTGGCATTCAGTCTCTAATCATTCTACGCTATTTTGCTAAACTTTGAATTCTTTTTTATCTTTAAGTTTTATTAGAATTCCACTTACAATACTTTGTTGATGCCATTCAGCAGTCATCCTTTTATCTAATTGTGAGTAATGATTATTCCTGTTGGTTTATTTATTCCAACCCCATTCTTTTTTTTAATGTCATTCATTATTTCCTCAAAATAAGAGTTGTTTCTGCTGACAGAATAGATAATGGCTTTACCCCCTTCCTTTTCTAAAAACGGATGCCTATACTGTATTTCTCTTATTTCAATATACTTGCTTGATACTTATATGGTTTATAAATTATTTTGTTTTTGCTTTAGGATAGACTTACTTAAAATTTCTCTCATTTAGGATTATTCATAATTTCTTGCTGTATCTCTGCAGCGTTAACAGTATTGCCAGAATTCATTTGCAACCAAGCTTTCATAAACATCTAATTTTTCTGTGAGTTTAGTTTGTATTATTCTGTGAATTATCCAAGTCAGTAATTTTATAGCAGGTATGTGGTTTCACACTTAATGTATTGAAATTTTATCTTCTAACAGCTAGATGTATTACGAAGATTTACGAATATCTATTGTCGTTTCTTATATAGAATATTAAATTGCATTCTTATGCTATATATTTAATCTTTGTGGGGATTGTTACCAATATATAGTGCTTTATTTCAGGTAAAATACAGTAATTGAAACCATGCCCTTTAACTTGTAGATACTACAGAATTTGTATCAACATGTTAGTCTGTTCCCCGCATCAGATTTTCTATAAGAAGCCAAATGTGTGCACTCATTCCTCTTAACTAATAGACATTTCTCACAAGCTCCTCCGATGTTAATAAATCTTTTAATTTCATCAAAATATTCAAATTTGCTACTATTTATCTCTTTACAATAAGAATAACTACATCAGTTTCCTTCTGTACGTATTCACGCATGCGTTGTAACAATTTTCATGATGGTTTCTCGCTCTTATCGTCAGCTATAAATAGATTATATCCAATATAGCTTATTCGCAATCATCAGTCTCTAGACTGGTTTGATGCAACCCTCCACTCTCCCAATATTGTATTAACCTCTTCATCTCAACGATCCCCTTACAACCTACGACTTCAATTACCTGCATCATGTATTCTGTCCTCTACAGTACTTTACTTCTAATATTTCCGCCCCTAACAAATTAAACAATCCCGCATGTCATAAAATGTCACCTACCACCCTTTCTCTTATTTCCTCTCTCATCATTTCCAAGTTGATTTAATACTTTATCAGTCAACTTAATTTACAGCATCCTCTATAGCTTTACATTTCAAAAGCTTCAATGTTCCTCCTTTCGGTGTACCTAAAGTTAATACTTTGCTACCTTAAATTGATGTGCTCCACACATACGGTATTAAATAGTTGTTTCTGAATCCTAATTCCATATTTGAAACTAAAACATTTCTCTTTAAAAGAAGGCTATTTTCGTTAAATCTTCTATATATTAACCTGGTCAGTTATTTTGAAGCATATGACAGACTTATATTGCAATGAATCTCACATTTGTCAGCTTGTGCTTTCTTTGGAAGTGTGAATATGACACTTTTATAAAAATCTCTTGGAATCTCTCCTGTTTTATAACTGCTTGCTATCAGTTTGAGTAATATTTATAGCACTATTCTTTTAGAGATCTCAGAAGTTTGCAGGAATCCCATCAATTCCAGCCATTTGATTTCAAATATTTCAAAGGCAATTTAAATTCTGTTTTTACAACAGGATCTCATGTCGAGATTACCTTCCATTTCCGGTACACTATTGTTCAAATCATCCTCATGATCCAATTTCTCTTTGTATTCCTTCAATCGATTGAGCTTGGAAAATGCTTCCCACCTGCAGCTTTAATGTTTATATCTCTTTTCCTCATTTCTACAAAATTTTGTTTGATCCTCCTATAGGACACGTCTGCTATTCCTACGACCATTTCCTTTCCTCTTCTTCGCACTTTCCTTGCAGAAACTTATCTTTTGCTTTCTTACATTTCCTGTTTACTTGATTTTTAAAATGACTGTACTGCTCTCTTTCTGCTTCATCCTGAGTATCTTTGTGCCTTCAACTCTGATTTATCAACTCTAAAATTTCATCAGTGTATCCAAAGTTTTTGGGCGATTTGTTTCCTAATGTTCTCTACCCCCTTTAATTATTTCTATTTTCAATGCATTTCATTCATCCTCAGTTATATTACTTTCAGTTATTTCTGTGATCCACGTCTACGATCCATTCATATTATTCTCTCATTTTACATTATTTCAATTTGTTCACCTCCAATTCTGTTCTGTTTCTGTTACTTCTTTATTCTCTTGAGTTTTAGGCTGCACCTCATAGCTATCAGATTGTCGTTAGATTCTGGGTATGTTTTACAGTGTAAATTTTAAGTCCTGAATCTCTGTTTTACAGTGATATAATTTACCTGATATCTATCTGTATCTCCTGGACGTTTCTAGGTGAGCACGTGTATGATTCTGAAATTGTGTGCTCAGCAGGATGAGTTTATATATTTTACAAAATGCAACCTACTTCCTCCCTCATTTATTTCTCTACGACCTGAATTTCCTGTAGTATTATCTTCTTTTTCTTCTCCAACTACCGCATTTCAATCACACAAGATTATTATAATTTCCTTCCCCTTAATTATTAAATTTAATATCATATTTTTTCCGTTTCTTCATCCTCTTCCTGTGACGTTGTTATATACACTCGTACTAACGTAGTCGGAGCAGGCTGAATTTCTACCCTCATCAAAATAACCCTGCCACTATTTGTTTATAACAAGTCACCGGTTTTCCTACTCTCTTGTTCATCTAAGTCCCACACTCCACTGACAGAAATCTTGTGCATCTTTCCAATTAATCTTAGTTGTTCCATTTACTGTTTTAAGTTTCATAAACTACTGCTATATTCTGACATTTAACATTCCACTCACGACTCGTTGGATGTTTCTGTCCATTTTGATGACTCCTTCCTGAGCAGTCCCCACCCAGAGATCGGACTGTGGGACTAGTTTGACTCCGGATTTACCCAGAAAGAAGCCATCATTCTAAATTAAATATGGGATGATTACTTAGCTTCGGGATACCCTTTGCATCTTTAATGCTTCCCATTGCCTTCTGCATTAACATGCTGTTAATCATTTCTGATTCGTCGGTATTTAGGGGTCGTTCACAACCCCAAGAGCAAGAGGGTACCTTGGACCGCTCATTCAGATATTAATTTTCTGCTTTGTACCCATTTAAGAAAGCGTGATGTTGTTAATATTAGATTTTCAAGCTGTGAAAACCCGATTAATATCTGGTCTGTAGTTTTTCGTGATGCCAGCCCACATAAATATTTATAATCATAAAGATGTCGCTTTCATCCCCACCGTCTGCCTGAAAGATATTTTACAGATATGGGAGCGTCCATAAACCTCATAGCTTCAGACTATCGTAAATTACATACGGAGTTAATTAAATACGGAAATATATATTCACATACTGTTGTGTGTCCTGTACATTATGGTAACTGTGATACACAATATGAATGAAAAGCTATATGGCTCGACTCAGAAACCCTCTCCCCACACGTAGCACAGCGTAGCTTTTCAGCCAACCCCTCTCCCCCTCCTAGACCGAGACACGTAGTTTATGGACGCTCCCTAATTACGTGTTGCTGTTATTATGATAGTGACAATACCCAGAGTCAATTATTCATCTTAATATCCTACTACCATTTCCAAATCCCAGTGGCTATATTCTTCCATAAATTGTCAAATTTTATCTGCTAGATGTTTGTTTGCGAATAATATATATATATATATATATATATATATATATTACCTCCATTCTGGAACTCCTCGATTACTACTTTTTTTTTAATTCAGTGCTTCAAAGGTGAATTAAAATATACTTTTAAAAGCCTTAGATAGAAGCAGCATACTTTTTTAATCCACTTTTTAGAAGATGAGATTCTAAAATTCTTTAATTGCACTTGTTTAATTTTCGTGGATTAGATGTTCTTGCGTTGCATGCCACAGTTTAACCGAATTAAGTCTATGAAAACAAAATATTTTTTCCATTAACTATATTAGGCTGAACAAGTTGTGCCTGCACAAACTCTCTCCCCCAGTACAAATTTACTTTTTCCATCTACCTTTCGGATTTGACTTTTTTTTTAACATCCTTACATGCAGTCTTCCTATAGTAGCCGTCACACTCAAATGACATTATCTGGTGCAGTCTTTTTGTCTCCGTTGTTAAACGATGAACTGATAGAAATCTTTCTCCAATCTGATTGTGTAGACCCACCTGTTAGACATTTATTAATTGCTTCTAAGACCACTTCAGGAGCACATCTAATTAGTTACACTGTAATCCCTTCAGGATGAGGTGATATCCTACTTTTACTGTCTCCTAATTCTTTCCCCTGGTAGTTAGCGATTTCAGATATACCTTTTATTTTATTTCCTTTATTTGTTTTCAATTTATCCCTTTAACCATCCCTTTTTATCTTTCCCTGCGGTTTTTATTTTAATTATTCAAAAGTTGAATGATTTATTAACAAAACGTTTCTAGTTCTTATTCTAGTTGAGACAGCCAATAGCCTTTGTTATACAGTATTTTTCTTCATCTTGGCATCAGTTTGTGCATAATCACCCCTAGTTACAATAACCTTATTGTTATGTTAAATATTATTTATACATCTTCGGTATTAAAGTTTTTAATATTTCTTGTTCAATTTAATTGCATAAGTATGCGTACTCCTGCATTATCTGTCTTTCCATTTTCTACACTAACATAAACTAAAACTTTAAACATGGCATTTAATTTCTCTTTTCTTTGTTTCTCTAAGTACGGCTGTATCAAATTTTTGGCCTTTAATACTTCCACAATTTTAGTTCCTATGCCTTGAATATGACAATATCCAAAATACTTTCTCTTTTTTTTTGGGTGGGGGGGGGGGCAGTGGGCTGATCTGTCGCAGAATCAGAGGATCAGAGTTTTTAGTTCTGGATGCTGTTCCCTTGGTGACTCGTGTTCACTGCTTCTTTCAATCTCCTCTACCAGAAATGTTTGAATTTTTTGCCTAGCGACTCTATTGACGACTATCACGCATGGAATATCGTACTGGTAGTTATACCACAGCCGGCATAGTCCTCATTTTTTATTATTTTTTTACTTATGGCTTTACGCCTACTCAACGTCTTGGTCATTAGAGGTGGGAAAGGACTGGGTACAAGGAACATGAAGGAATTCGGCCATGGCCATTTGAAGGAAGCATCCCGTCACTTGCCTGGAGTGATTTTGGGAAACCATTGAAAAGCCAAAACTAGATGCCCGGACTGGGAATAGAACCGGCGTCCTCCCGAATGTGAGGCCAGAGCGTTAACCGCTCACCCACTACGCTCGGTCATAGTCCTCAACTTCATTAAGCACGTAAACCAAAAACAAATTCAAAAAGTGATGTCTTAGCAGTTTAAAACAATTAAGATAGAACTTTCCATACTTTCCGTCGGTGGCTAGTTTCATGCTTTTCTTACGGTGATGTTAAAACTAGAAATGTGCTACATGCTACTCTGTATGTAGCATCACATTTACTGTCTACTTTAATGTACTCGTCAGGAAAATAATAGGCAGTGGTTTTAGCTAAAAAATGCATTTACTTTCCTACCTAGTCCTCCTTTAATTCATGCAGTTTATTCAATGTTTCTCCAGTAAATACATTCCATACCTGAAGTGGCATTCAGGAAGGCTTGAAAAATACTCAACTATGGCTACTGACATTTATTCGCTTACTGCTTTTCTGTCATCAGTCTCTCGACTGATTGATGCAATCCTCCAACTCTTCCTATCTTTCGCTAACAGCTTCATCTCAACATACCTCTTACGACCCACGTCCTCACTTATCTGCTTCATCTATTCTAATCTTTACCTCTATAGTTCCTACCTACGACTGTTCCATCCACTAACAAATTAACCAATCCCACATGTCAAAAAATGTGACCCACCATCTTGTCACTTTTTCCTGGTTTAAGAGACATCGTTAAGAACAATGAGGATTCATTATCACTCGCACGGATAAATTATGACTGCAAAAGCTGCACATTATAATTACAGCTCATACAAACTGATTTAGTTAAGGATTTCTGTTGTGAGTGTTCACTCACCGTTAGTAGTACTGACTATTCAGCGCACCTAACACAGGTTTGTAAAGCACATTTTTCTGTTTCACCCTCTTGATTTTAGCTTAAATGTATGCTTCTTTTTGTAAGTATTGTCACTCCTCTATTATCATTTTTCTTTTATTACTGACTGATAACAGCAAGAAAATAGTGGTTTGATGCAACACTTCATCTCGTTACATCGTGCACTACCCTTTTCATCTCAGCACACCCCTTACAAGACATGTCCCAAGTTATCTGCTTCCTCTACAGTTCTTACCTTCGACTGTTCCCTCCACTAACAAATTAACCAATCCCGCATGCCTCAGTAGTAGGACTAAGGCGCAGCTGGCGTCTTTTTTGACCTTGACCTTGAAGGGGGGTGGTGGGGGGGCACCTCCCTCCCCTCCCCTCCGGCGGGCTTTTGAATAAGCCAATCAGTGGACCGTTAGTTCATTTGGTGGCCGCTAGGGAGGCAGCACCGGCCGCGTTTGCGCAAACGATAGTTCCTTGACCGCCCGCCCAGATGGAAGCACAAACCTCAATCTGCGCAGACATTCCATGGCTCGCGTGACGTCTCAGCCTCTCTACAGGAACTCTAGCGCATAAATGCCATTACACCAGCCAGCTCGCCCTCAGTTCCCGGTCGACGCTCGTCAATTGCAGTTCACTATGTCTAGTGAGGTTCTCCTGTTTTCAACATGCTACAAGTTAAACTGCAGTGACACCAAGCGGATCACTGTTGGTTTGTCACCTAAATTGGAATTTAATCCAGTAGTTGTACTCGAAAAAGTTGGGTACAATAAAGTCACTCTCACACATGAAGAGTGGGATGTACTGAGACAGTTGGTCTATACAATTGGTGGCTTTTTCAACAACACTGAGCATTTGCAAACGAGTCTCTCACTAGGCAATCACACTATCTCTTTCCGAGCCGTGGCTGGAGCGAAAACTATATGGTTTTACAACAATGCTGTTCCTGCCTATGGTGTGTTTCTCGGCGAGTCAACATGGGACAACATGGTCGACGCGTTGCCTGCAGTGACCAGTGCCATAAACACCATGAAGCTCTGGAGTTATCAAGTTACCAAGTACTACAACGAGTTTGTGAATACGTTATCAGTGAAAGTGATTCGTGATTACCCCCGTTGTTCTGTGAATGGCCTGCTAGATTTGTATTTTGATAATGTACATGTCAATGAAGTGTCATACAGCCCCTGTTCAACACTAGTCTATGAACGTTTAAAGTTAGAAATTAAAGCATATAAAAAGCTGTTAGTGTATGACGATGTTAAACGCAAAGTTGAACAAGATTTAAAAGGAACTGATGTATTTAGCAGAGGCGGTGATGACGTATGTGGCAATAATTAGTGTCCCTCAGTCCATAGTTCTAAAATTGACTTTGTGCAACTAAAAAAACATTGATTGTACTTGAATTGTGAGTAAATAAAATCATTTTACCAGATTTTTTTTTTGTCATTTCACCTATCCTAACTAAATAATAAGATAGTATATATTTTTTAAAAATCTTTTATTTCGCCCACCAATTGGCGATTAAAAATACATTTTCAATTGCACACATATTATTACAAAATATATGTAATTTACAAAGATTTCTCAAATTATTTTCCTTGAGTTCTCGCAGTGGTGGACATCCTAAATCTTCTATATTGTAGCATACTTTCTTCCTGATGATTTTCTGTAGCCATCTAGTCTTCTCCCGTCCTTTAACGTAAATGATTGAATCATCATCATTGGTTATTGCATGTAGTATAGAGCACATCTTGCTGAAGGAAACGCCATCCGCGTTCCAAGGTATTCCATGATAATTATGTGTTAGCCATCTAACTGATGGTTCATTACCTCCACGCGATGGTGATGCTACTGAAATACAATGTGTAGCGATAATTTTGTCTGAGCGTACTGTGCATAAAGGAACTTCTTTGAAAATAAATCCTCCATCCTTCTTCGTGAAGCCCTGTACGTCCAGGAAGATGGTCGGCATGGTAATGGTTGACAGGACTCGCTGCTACTTGATTTTATGTCAGCTTACGCACGACACTTGTTAGAGGCACATATTCCACTACACGATCGTGCAAGATCAAGCAGTATGCAGCGGTGTAGGCAGGAAAATTCTCACTGCTATCAAACTCCATACGAATGTCAACAGGACCTGTTTTAACAGACTCATTTTGATGTGAACAGTCTACTACGGCGATAGGTGTAGTTTCTATAAAGTATTCACGTTTTAGTAGCGGTAAAGGATGGTCTCTCTCATAGTAAGACTGTTGGAATCTTGCATACATATCATACAACAATGTGGTTCGGTTTTTCTTAAAGTCCAAATTCATGTTCTCATATGGATATGCCACATCATTTAGGAACACTTTGACATTGGCGAGATTGCAGTCGTCAAATATGGCTGCACTGAATTCCGCATTCCGTTTCCTGTTTGTTTGTAATCCCAGAACCACGAACCTAGGTTTCTCCAGTTGCGTTGATGTTTTCAAAGACCAAATTTGAGTCTTGCTGATTGGAAGCAACGGGTACTCCAACAGATCCCAACTTCTGAAATTAATGCGAAGTGGCTTCCCACTGTCTACAATCTTAAGCAGCGCTAGCTTTTCTCTTTCACCTATTTGCAAATGAGGCATCACCCATGCCAGTTTGCTGATGGTGAATTTACTTTCCTGAGGATTTGGATTGGCTTGGACATAGGAATTTGTATCGTCCCTAGCTCGAATCAATATTAGTTCTTGTTTTAACATTTGCAAGTATCTTTTTAAAATCTTCGCAAAACCCCAAGAGCATACTCAAAGGTATACATACATCAAAGTAGCCATTTCCAGGAGCGCGTTGATCAACACGCCCATTTGTGGGGGGGCTTGCAGAAATAAGCGTTTTCAATGTGCTTGTGATACCAACGTTTCTATTTCGGTCAATTTCAGTTCCATTAAGTTCATATCGAATTTCCTCAAACAGAAAAGCGAATGCATTGGATGTGATAATTGAATTTGTTACTGCACCCATCCGATTTCATGAATCTTCCTTCAATATGCAAGTAGCTTTCGCATGGTAGTGTATATGTATCTTGGTTCTGAATTGGTATACGAATTTCATCATTGTTATTAAATGTGGCTGGCGTATGCGGTTGGTGACTCAATATTGTTTGCGCGTCACCGACTCGTCAAACTCAACACTGGAAGTTATGTCTAGCACCTCATCCATGATTTTTAACTGTATAGCCTAACGACTGTAGGAAGAGCACGTTCACAGGTGTTAATCGTTTCACTGGTTGGTTCACGACTGACAGATTTGCCTGGTTGACACTTCTTGTTATAACGAGCGCCCATTTTTTTTAATATGTAGTCTGAGAGTGATGGTTTTTCTCCTCTAAAATCCGCTAAATTACAGTCTTGATCGACAACTCTAACGTTGATGTTACTGAGAGTTTTCACTGTGATGGGTAGATATATGACATTAGCGGGTACTTCCACAATCTTGTATCCTGGCGGTACTGTTGGAAAAAACTCATGTAGTGTATGCCCCAGCTTATCGTTGACGTAATTTCCTGTACATATGCTGCATTCTATTCTTTATAGCGTTAAGTTTGAAGATCTGCACAGTATAGTCTGATGTATGAAATCCAGGGCTTTAACAACACGTTTTCGAAATCCAAGCAGAGATCCAATTGAGGTTTGGTTTAGCGAAGTCAATTTCCACAGGTGTTTCTTATCTCGCACTTGAGCGAATTGTTGTTTGCTCTAATTACTAGCTTGTCGTTTTTAGTGTGCCGAACCAAATAATTAGCCAAATCGTCAATATCGTAAGATCCTGTGGGTATGGACTATCACTTTATTCTTCGAGTAATGAAATTTACAATTTGATTCGTCTATATTTGGAATCGAATTGTAAGTCTGAAAGTCAACCAAACCGACTGTGTAATCACCTTGGCTCAAATCTATTGGTGGGAAGTAATCACAGCCCAAGACTGAACCGGTGCCTGACAAGCAGAGTGTTACAGACATGTGTTATCCTGTTCAAGGTTCGCTGAAGACTGATGTCATACATTTTCATACATGAATTTTAAACACAAATGTCCACAAACATGTGTGCCAAACTTCTGGTGCTGCTGCACATTGTATTGTATTCTGTTCCCTGCAAAGTATCGTTGTAACTCCAATGGAGGAGGTAAGTCACCGAAACTGTCAAAAGTATTTAACAACACCATCTTTGTACTTGATGTACGCAACCCAATGTGTTCCAGCACTTTTAGCACTATCCAAGTTCACATATTCCACATTCACGTTCACGAATTTTTTTTGGGCAATGTGTCACGCATGAAAACACCACGAAAATTGGGTATGCGCAAACGCTTTACATGTTTACGTATGTCATCGTCCGTCAGTGGCTGAACCGACTTTTTTTTAATCCAGACCCATCTTTCCGGTATGGCTTCGAATATAGACCTTTTACCCCTCATGGCAAGTGTTCTCCATCGTTTTGTTGTGTCGTTTCTCCTCAGCCAACTGCTTATTCGCCTCTTTCGCTGCTTTAACAGCTTGACGACATTAGCTACACCGCCTGCTAAAGCACCAGCAGCCTGACAAGCCAGCAAATATAGGTATTAATGGAAGAATACCACCCTTCTTTTTTTTCTTCGGTTTCTTTTTCTTAACACCCCCACCAAACTTTAACTTGGCACGCATGGCCCTATTAACCCAGAATGCCGCAGCACGTTCACCAACCTTTGCATCTTTAGCCTTCATTCTATCTGCAGCCCCTCTCGACGAGTATCCGATCTGCTTCAGCTCTATCTGCCCCCCTGTGCATAAGCAATGTCGTGTTCCCTGCAGGCCTGCCATCTAGTGGGTTGATACCCTTCTGCCCAAGTGCCAACCGTTTTTCCAGTTTAGTACCAGGACCACAAAACTGGTATGTAGGTATATGCGCCTCAAAAGGCATCTTGTCGATGAGCTTGTTTAAAAAGCCAACGGCCCCTTCTTCTTCTTCCTCGTAGGAGGCATTGTTACCGACTGACTAACTTTACACGTTCACGCGGCTATATATAGCCGGAGCAACCACCTAAACTTGTCAATATGAAGTTCGGTCAAACAGCGAGACACATTGCCCGTGAGTAATGTTGATATTCTGTCGGCAACAATATAGATGGAAGAAGAACGCGGCCTCTGTTCCCTGAGACAGTGAGAGCAATAGTGTGTGGTCCATCAAATTGTGGGAAAACCAAATCTTGTGCTGTCCCTGCTGGAACACCCAATGGTCTTAGATTTGAAAATGTATACGTGTTTCAAAGTCGTTGTACCAGCCAAAGTATCAATTACTAGGGAAAATTTTTGAACCCATTAAAGAAATTCAGTATTGACATTTAGTGATAATCAAAGTGTACCTCCTCCAAGTGAAGCTCTACCTAATTCTGTGTTTGTGTTTGACGATGTTTCGTGTGAGAAGCAGAATAATATACGAGATTACTTTTGCATGGGCAGGCACAGATCAGTCGATTCTTTTACTTGTGTCAGACATATAGCCGTATACCGAAACAGTTGGTTAGAGACAATGCTAACTTGATCGTAATCTTTAAACAGGACGATATGAATCTCAAACACATTTACAACGACCACGTCAACACCGACATGACGTTCAAGGAGTTAAGAACCTATGTGGGTGCTGTTGGAATGATTGTAAACATGGATTTTTGGTTATTGACAAAGACTGCGACATGTACCATGGAAGATATCGCAACGGATTTGTAGTGTTCTAAGGATGGAGCTAGCACTGTTTTCCCCATGACGTCATAGTAGTGGGGGGACCCTCCCTCCCCTCCCCGCCGCGCCGGCACCAGGCGGCAGGCCCGTACTCGGTAACCTGAATCTATCTGAGTATTCTGTGGAGCTTAGTCGGGCGCACACCCCCGCAGGCGACAACGGTTGTTGCTATTTCCAGCGCGCATCGCAGATGATGCGTCGGCGAGCAATGGGTGCCGTTATACACTATTCCTGGAGTGCGTAGTTTCCTAGCGCAGCGCTATTTCCGGGTGTACTGTAACTCGGCGTGGGTGACGCGTTGGTTCCCGTTAGACACTGTACACGTCTTTCAAGAACATTTTCGTCTGAACATACAGCATACGCTATTTCGAGCGTGATTTTCTGCCGTGGAATGTGCGCGTCATGTTATACACTGCTAGCTGGTACAAATGATAGATCCCTCTACAATCGTTATTACCAAACCTATAATTTTCTTCCTAGGACCTTCGAGGAGCATTTTTCAGGTCTTATTGATATTTCGTATCATTATAATTCGTTAATTGTTTAGTTACCCAAAATTAACTTCTAAAACCCGCTTGGTGTCACTGCTGTTTAACTTGTAGCTTGCAGAAAACAGGAGCACCATACTAGCCATAGTGAACTGCACTTGACGGGTGTCGGCCGGGAACTGACTGCTGTGATGGGCGGGCTATGACGTCATGCACAGATTGAGGTTTGTGCTGCCATCTCGCGGCGGCGGCGCGGCGGGGAGGGGGGGGGGGGAGGGTCATGGGGAAAACCGTGCTAGCTCCATCCTTAGAACACTACAAATCCGTTGCGATATCTTCCATGGTACATGTCGCAGTCTTTGTCAATAACCAAAAATCCATGTTTACAATCATTCCAGCAGTACCCACATAGGTTCTTAAACTCCTTGAACGTCATGTCGGTGTTGACGTGGTCGTTGTAAATGTGTTTGAGATTCATATCGTCCTGTTTAAAGATTACGATCAAGTTAGCATTGTCTCTAACCAACTGTTTCGGTATACGGCTATATGTCTGACACAAGTAAAAAGAATCGACTGATCTGTGCCTGCCCATGCAAAAGTAATCTCGTATATTATTCTGCTTCTCACACGAAACATCATCAAACACAAACACAGAATTAGGTAGAGCTTCACTTGGAGGAGGTACACTTTGATTATCACTAAATGTCAAATACTGAATTTCTTTAATGGGTTCAAAAATTTTCCCTAGTATTGATACTTTGGCTGGTACAACGACTTTGAAAACACGTATACATTTTCAAATCTAAGACCATTGGGGTGTTCCAGCAGGGACAGCACAAGATTGGTTTTCCCACAATTTGATGGACCACACACTATTGCTCTCACTGTCTCAGGGAACAGAGGTCCGTTCTTCTTCCGTCTAGTATTGTTGCCGACAGAATCAACATTACTCACGGGCAATGTGTCTCGCTGTTTGACAAACTTCATATTGACAAGTTTAGGTGGTTGCTCCGGCTATATATAGGCGCGGAACTAAAGTAGTTAGTTGGTAACAATGCCTCCTACGAGGAAGAAGAGAAGAAGGGTCGTGGCTTTTTAAACAAGCTCATCGACAAGATGCCTTTTGAGGCGCATATACCTACATACCAGTTTTGTGGTCCCGGTACTAAACTGGAAAAACGGTTGGCACTTGGGCAGAAGGGTATCAACCCACTAGATGCAGCCTGCAGGGAACACGATTGCTTATGCACAGGGGGCAGATAGAGCTGAAGCAGATCGGATACTCGTTGAGAGGGCTGCAGATAGAATGAAGGCTAAAGATGCAAATTTGGTGAACGTGCAGCGGCATTCTTGGTTAATAGGGCCATGCGTGCCAAGTTAAAGTTTGGGGAGGTGTTAAGAAAAAGAAACCGAAGAAAAAAAAGAAGGGTGGTATTCTGCCATTAATACCTTTATTTGCTGGCTTGTCAGCTGCTGGTGCTTTAGCAGGCGGGGTGGCTAATGTCGTCAAAGCTGTTAAAGCAGCGAAAGAGGCGAATAAGCAGTTGACTGAGGAGAAACGACACAACAAAACGATGGAGACACTTGCCATGAGGGGTAAAGGTCTATATTTGAAGCCATACCGGAAAGATGGGTCTGGATTAAAAAAAAAGTCGGTTCAGCCGCTGACGGACGATGACATACGTAAGCATGTAAAGCGTTTGCGCATACCCAATTTTCGTGGTGTTTTCATGCGTGACACATTACCCAAAAAAATTCGTGAACGTGAATGTGGAATTGTGAACTTGGATAGTGCTAAAAGTGCTGGAACACATTGGGTTGCTTACATCAAGTACAAAGATGGTGTAGTTAAATACTTTGACAGTTTCGGTGACTTACCTCCTCCATTGGAGTTACAACGATACTTTGCAGGGAACAGAATACAATACAATGTGCAGCAACACCAGAAGTTTGGCACACATGTTGTGGACATTTGTGTTTAAAATTCCTGTATGAAAATGTATGACATCAGTCTTGAACGAACCTTGGACAAGATAACACATGTCTGTAACACTCTGCTTGTCAGGCACCAGTTCAGTCTTGGGCTGTGATTACTTCCCACCAATAGATTTGAGCCAAGGTGATTACACAGTCGGTTTGGTTGACTTTCAGACTTACAATTCGATTCCAAATATAGACGAATCAAATTGTAAATTTCATTACTCGAAGAATAAAGTGATAGTCATACCCACAGGATCTTACGATATTGACGATTTGGCTAATTATTTGGTTCGACACACTAAAAACGACAAGCTAGTAATTAGAGCAAACAACAATTCGCTCAAGTGCGAGATAGAAACACCTGTGGAAATTGACTTCTCTAAACCAAACTCAATTGGATCTCTGCTCGGATTTTCGAAACGTGTGTTAAAGCCTGGATTTCATACATCAGACTACACTGTGCAGATCTTCAAAATTAACGCATAAGAATTGAATGCAGCATATGTACAGGAAATTACGTCAACGATAAGCTGGGACATACACTACACGAGTTTTTTCCAACAGTCCGCCAGGGTACAAGATTGTGGAAGTACCCGCTAATGTCATATATCTACCCATCACAGTGAAAACTCTCAGTAATATCAACGTTAGAGTTGTCGATCAAGACGGTAATTTAGTGGATTTTAGAGGAGAAACCATCACTCTCAGACTACATATAAAAAAGAATGGGCGCTCGTTATAACAAGAAGCGTCAACCACGCAAACTGTCAGTCGTGAACCAACAGTGAAACGATTAACACCTGAGAACGTGCTCTTCCTACAGTCGTTAGGCTATACAGTTAAAAGTCATGGATGATGTGCTAGACATAACTTCCAGTGTGGAGTTTGACGAGTCGGTGACGCGCAAACAATATTTGAGTCACCAGCCGCATACGCCAGCCACATTTAATAACAATGATGAAATCCGAATACCGATTCAAACCAAGATACATATACACTACCATGCGAAAGCTACTTGCATATTGAAGGAAGATTCATCAAGGATGGTTCAGCTACAAATTCAATTATCACATCCAATGCATTCGCTTTTCTGTTTGAGGAAATTCGATATGAACTTAATGGAACTGAAATTGACCGAAATAGAAATGTTGGTATCACAAGCACATTGAAAACGCTTATTTCTGCAAGCCCCCCACAAATGGGCGTGTGATTGAGCAACGCCTCCTGGAAATGGCTACTTTGATGTATGTATACCTGAGTATGCTCTTGGGTTTTGCGAAGACTTTAAAAAGATACTTGCAAATGTAAAACAAGAACTAATATTGATTCGAGCTAGGGACGATACAAATTCATATGTACAAGCCAATCCAAATCCTCAGGAAAGTAAATTCACCATCAGCAAACTGGCATGGGTGATGCCTCATTTGCAAATAGGTGAAAGAGAAAAGCTAGCGCTGCTTAAGATTGTAGACAGTGGGAAACCACTTCGCATTAATTTCAGAAGCTGGGATCTGTTGGAGTACCCGTTGCTTCCAATCAGCAAGACTCAAATTTGGTCTTTGAAAACATCAACAAATTGGAGAAACCTAGGTTCGTGGTTCTGGGATTTCAACAAACAGGAAACGGAATGCGGAATTAAGTGCACATATTTGACAACTGCAATCTACCAATGTCAAGGTGTTCCTAAATGATGTGGCGTATCCATATGAGAACATGAATTTGGACTTTAAGAAAAACCGAACCACGTTGTTGTATGATATGTATGCAAGATTCCAACAGTCTTACTACGAACGAGACCATCCTTTACCGCTACTAAAACGTGAAATTTATAGAAACTGCACCTATCGCCGTAATTGACTGTTCACATCAAAACGAGTCTGTTAAAAGGCCTGTTGACATTCGTGTCGAGTTTGATAGCAGTGAGAATTTTCCTGCTACACCGCTGCATACTGCTTGATCTTGCACGATCGTGTGGAATACGTACCTCTAACAAGTGTCGTGCGTAAGCTGACATAAAATCAAGTAGCAGAGAGTCTTGTCAACCATTACCATGCCGACCATCTTCCTGGACGCACAGGGCTTCACGAAGAAGGATGGGGGTTTATTTTCAAAGAAGTTGCTTTATGCAGTACGCTCAGACAAAATTATCTCTACACATTGTATTTCTGTATCATCACCATCGCGTGGAGGTAATGAACCATCAGTTAGATGGCTAACACATAATTACCATGGAATACCTTGGATTCTGATGGCGTTTCCTTCAGCAAGATGTGCTCTATACTACATGCAATAACCAATGAGGATGATTCAATCATTTACGTTAAAGGACTGGAGAAGGCTAGATGGTTACAGAAAATCATCAGGAAGAAAGTATGCTACAATATAGAAGATTTAGGATGTCCACCACTGCGAGAACTCAAGAAAAATAATTTGAGAAAACTTTGTAAATTACATATATTTTGTAATAATATGTGTGCAATTGAAAATGTATTTTTAATCGCCAATTGGTGGGCGAAATAAAAGATTTTTTAAAAAATATATACTATCTTATTATTTAATTAGGATAGGTGAAATGACAAAAGAAAAATCTGGTAAAATGATTTTATTTACTCACAATTCAAGTACAATCAATTTTTTTAGTTGCAAAAAGTCAATTGTAGAACTATGGACTGAGGGACACTAATTATTACCACATACGTCATCACCGCCTCTGCTAAATACATCAGTTCCTTTTAAATCTTGTTCAACTTTGCGTTTAACATCGTCATACACTAACAGCTTTTTATATGCTTTAATTTCTAACTTTAAACGTTCATAGACTAGTGTTGAACAGGGGCTGTATGACACTTCATTGACATGTACATTATCAAAATGCAAATCTAGCAGGCCATTCACAGAACAACGGGGGTAGTCACGAATCACTTTCACTGATAACGTATTCACAAACTCTTTGTAGTACTTGGTAACTTGATAACTCCAGAGCTTCATGGTGTTGATGGCACTGGTCACTGCAGGCAAGGCGTCGACCATGTTGTCCCATGTTGATTCGCCGAGAAACACACCATAGGCAGGAACAGCATTGTTGTAAAACCATATAGTTTTCGCTCCAGCCACGGCTCGGGAAGAGATAGTGTGATTGCCTAGTGAGACACTCGTTTGCAAATGCTCAGTGTTGTTGAAAAAGCCACCAATTGTATAGACCAACTGTCTCAGTACATCCCACTCTTCATGTGTGAGAGTGACTTTATTGTACCCAACTTTTTCGAGTACAACTACTGGATTAAATTCCAATTTAGGTGACAAACCAACAGTGATCCGCTTGGTGTCACTGCAGTTTAACTTGTAGCATGTTGAAAACAGGAGAACCTCACTAGACATAGTGAACTGCAATTGACGAGCGTCGACCGGGAACTGAGGGCGAGCTGGCTGGTGTAATGGCATTTATGCGCTAGAGTTCCTGTAGAGAGGCTGAGACGTCACGCGAGCCATGGAATGTCTGCGCAGATTGAGGTTTGTGCTTCCATCTGGGCGGTCGGTCAAGGAACTATCGTTTGCGCAAACCCGGCCGGTGCTGCCTCCCTAGCGGCCACCAAATGAACTAACGGTCCGCTGTTTGGCTTATTCAAAAGCCCGCCGGAGGGGAGGGGAGGGAGGTGCCCCCCACCACCACCTCGTGACTCATGGGTTTTCCCGGTTTCTATACAGCTAATACCTTCTCCTCCTACTTGCCTCCAATTTGACACACCATCCTGTCTCTCGTTTCTGTAAGACTATTCCCCAAACTTCTTACCTCACTCATCATTTACAAACCAATTTCATTTCCTACTTTAGCGTGTCCATTTAATTTTCAGCATCCATTTGTAGTACAACATTCATTTTCTTCATCATCCTTCTTTCTGGTGTTCATAGAGTTCATGCTTCACTTATCATAAGTGCTGTGTTCCACACATGGAGTATAAAAAATTTATTTCTGAGATACAGTTATATTTGAAACAAAAGATTTCTCTTTTTCAATAGGCTCTTTTCGCTAGTACTGTTCTGCTTTTTTCATCATTCCTACTTCGGCCATCAGTGCTAATTTTACTTCCTAAGTAACAGAATTCACTTACTTCTCCAATTACATCCGATCCTATTTTTATATTTAATCTACTATTATTGCTATCATTTCTACAATCTTTTATCACTTTTGTCTTTCTTTGATTTATATTTAATCCTAAATGTTCCTTTAATAATTGTTTATGCAGTTTAGTAACTTCTCAATTTCCTCAGTCTGTTCTTCTAACAGGGCATAGTCTTCAGAAAATCGTAGCATACTGATTTATTTCCCTTGAACACTTATATTCATATTTTATTCAATGATTCCTCTACAAACAATGTGAACATTAATGGGGATGGACTACAACCTTGTCTCACACCATTTTTAACTCTTGCCTGTCTGTATCCCTAGTTCTGTTACAGCCACTTGATTCCTATATTGATTATAAATTATTCTTCCGTTTCGAAATGATAGATCAGATATATTTAAAAAATTTAACATCTTGACCCACCCGAACATTATAAAAAACTTTTTCTATATCAACAAACTCCATAAAAGTATCTTTTATTTTGATACGACCTTCAATAATTAATTTTAAAGGCTGAGTTGCTTCTCTTGTACCGCAGTTCTTCTTAAACACAAACTGATCTTCACCTAATATCCCTTCTGCTATCCTATTCATTCTTCTGTATATTATCCTGGCCGGTAATTTTGAATCATGTGATGTTCGACTTATAGTGCGATAAAAATCACAGTATCTGCATCGATTTCTTATGAAGTGTGAAGATAATTAAAATCAGTTGAAATCTCTCCTGTTTCCTAATTGTTTGATATCAGTTTGAATCATCTTTGTAATTCTTCTTCTCTCTTTCTATTACACTCTTGTTCGAATCATCCACTTTATACAGCTTCTCTATGTATTCCTTTGTCTTTCGAGCTTAAAAGAAGTTTCCCTTTAGCAATTTTTATAATTATTATTTTTTCTTGATTCCTCCAAAATTTCGTTTGATCCTCCAATACTTGATCTACGACCATTTCCTTCCCTGCTTCAACGCAGTTTACTTCTAGCCACTCTTCTTTTGCTTTCTTGCGTTTCTTAATTATTTGATTTCTAAAATGGCTGTACTGCTCGCTTCGTGTTTCATCCTGATCGTTTTTGTGCTTTCGTCTCTAATCTATCAACTCCAAAACTTCTTCTGTGATCCAAGTAAGGTTTTTGGGTGGAATTTGTCTTTACCAGTTTTGGTTATTCTTCTTTTAAGTGCATTCCATTCGTCCTTATTTGAACTCATTTAAGAGTTATTTCTTAAAGCTACACCTACCATCTAAGCAAATTTTTTCTCTCACCTTAGATTGTTTAAGTTTGTTCACTTTGAGTCTGTTTTGGGTCTGTTGCGCCTGTATTGTCTTGAATTGCAGCCTGCATTCATTACTGTCAGATTCTGGTCAGAGTCTGTTGGGTATGCTTAACCGTATAGACCTTGATTCCTGAATCTCTGTTTGACCATAACATAGTTAGTATTGCTGATATCTTCGTGTATCTCCTGGTCGTTTCCAGGTGTATATCTTTCGTGCACGATTCTTAAATAGTGTGTTCACCATGAGTTTTTATTTTCACATAATTTTAACAACCTGCTGCCTTGCTCCATTTCTTTCTCCTAACCCAACATTTCTTACAGTATTCCTCTCTTTTTCTTCTCCAACTACGGCCATTTTAATCAGTCATGGAAATTATATTTTCCTTCCTCTTACCATATTTAATTTAATTATTCAATTTTGCAATATATTTTCTCTGTTTTTTCACCATCGTCCTGTGACATTGGCATATACCCATATACTAAATTGGTTGGAGGAAACTGTTCATAGTAACTCACTCATTTCCCTACACCAGTATCTCCACTGACAGCATTTGTATTAATTATTTTATGTTCCCTATACTATAAATCCTGTGTATCGTTCCATTTAATCTCACTAATCCCATCGATATCTAACTTATGTCTTATGTCCCTTCTTAGTTTTTCTAATCAGTCTGCCGTATTCAGACTTCTAACATTCCGCGGTCCAAGTCATAGAATGTTTCTTTCTATTCTGATGACTCGAAAACAATCAAAAAGAATACCACTAGAACTTATGAGCACACAAACGAATTATCGTCTCCACGTAGCTGTTTACAGATTTTCTCTAAAGAATCTGTGCCACATTTTCCCTTTTATCTTCTTATGGCTTTACGCCTCTTCGACGTCGAGGTCATTAGAGGCGGGATGGGACTGAGAACAATGAAGGGTAATTCGGCCATGGCCTTTTTGAAGCAAGCATCCCGGAATTTGCCTGGAGAGATTTGTGGAAACCATGTAAAACCCAAATCTGGATGCCCGGACGGGAATTCGAACCGGCGTCCTCCCGAATGCGAGGCCAGAGCCTTAATCACTCACCCCCAACGCTTGGTTTTTTACCCTTGATGAGGAAAAAGTGTCGTGGGGGAGATTGATTTACTCTGGGTACTGGAATTCGAGATTATGCGGGAAAAACGATTGTTTTTGCTAGGTAGGAATATTCCGACATTAGCTAAATAATAAAACAACTCTGAATAATGACATTTATAGATTGCAAACAGCATTAAAATGGATTTTAACAAAAGAAAAGAAAAGTAATTGGTTTTAACTACATTAACTGATAATGAAAGATTTTAACGATTTTTATCGTGATGTATGCTCTGTATGTCTTCTAACATATCCCTTAACAATTTCAGTGCGATCCTTGTGCTTGTATCATGGAAAAGAAATTTTAAGATCAGGTTCAAACGAAGCCAGATATAGTCTCGAGTCTGCAGCTGCACCATACTGATTGCTATACTTATTCTTAATATAAGCAGACATGCTATTTGTTGTTAAAAAAACAATAACTATTTAATTGTTTTGACACTGAGGTTTTGGAACTCTTCCTCACTGCTGTCCGTAACTCTGTGACGTATTAATTTTTTTAAAAAAATCAGACTATAATGAAGAAACAATAAATCAGTTTTTCTTTTTTCCGAAACTGACAAATTTTAAACTTAATGAAAGAATAACTCGTTCAATTGATTACAAATCCAGTTATCATGACTATTTCACATTTTAAAATACAGTCCAAACTACATCTTATATCACTTCAAATGATCTATTATTCTGTTGTTTACTTATCATACAGTTTCCGGTCGTTCTCAGATATAATGTGGAGTGGTTTCAGGAATCAATGGAAAACCAAAACCCGTAAGGCCGGACGGGGTTTCTAATCAACTGAACAGATGATGTGAGATTGTTATGAAACTGTTCTGTAATCGTATATCAAGTAAATATAGTTTTGTTCCATTGTTAGACAATATTTATACACAAACAACACACTTTGGTTTTTGACTATCCTCATGAATAGAAATCCATATCCTAAGTATTCATCTGGAAATTTTCACTTCTTTGGAAGACCACTGGAATTTTGAGGTGTACAGTTCAACTCTTATCAGAAAAAGATCATCAGCAGCTTGCTCTTAAAAAATTGCTTGACACAAGATTACCAGAAATCAGATTTATTTACCATAGAAAGGAAACCCATAATCTGCTGGACTGGGAAGCTAGGCTTCAGTTATGAATCTGGACCTTTTGTGTCTTCTCGAGAACTTTATATTTCCTCGTTCGCTCAAACTGGAGTTAACTAGTTTCTTTATCACTGTGAGCGGCTCGGCGCACAGTCGCAGGCGGTTCTCCATTTACAGTGAAAACTTCGGCGCTCATAGCATTTCGTTGTAGCCTGGTGCGCACCACCGGATGTGCAGCGGATTCTTCAGAACTTCTCAGAAGCGGAACAAACCGCCAAATTTTATCAGTTGGGTCACTTTTTCCGGTTGCAATTTTTAACTGCACGAAAGTCTATACATTGCGTAAAATAACAATTTTATGTTCCTGAGCTGTGGGAACATGCCCACCCCGGTAGCGTAGAGGCTAGCGCGTTGGTGTTATACGGTGCGCAAGGGCATGTGCGGCTTTAACTAAGTGCCAAGTTCGTCCTGAAACTTACGATAATCACTTGGGCAAAAATACTGAATGTTGATAACAGTGCACTTTTTTTTTACTTATGGTTTTACGCCTCGACGAGGTCATTAGAGACGGGATAAGAGTGGGGACAAAGAACGGGAATTAATTCAGCCATGGCCTTTTGAATGAAGCATCCCGCCATTCGCCTGGAGTGATTTGGGGAAACCATGGAAAACGCAAATCTGGAAGCTCGTATGGGGATTCGAACCACCGTCCTCCCGAATGCGAGGGCAGAGCGATAACCACTCACCCACCACGTCGGTGATAACACTACAAATAAAAATACGTCTAGGTTGGCTTTGTTGCTAAGCAGTCCAAAAATCAATAAAAATAGTTATGTAAAGAATTGTAAAGCAAGAAGATAGAATACCTTCTGGCGTAAAAGACAATACTGATTTCCTTAGGAAGGATAATATACCTCGTAAACAAAGGTATGTTTCGAGCACTATCGCTTTAATATAGCGAAATCTGTTTTAAGGTGGTAATAAAATAATTTTCTGCTGTTTTTTGGTCGGCTTCGTTTATTTGTCATTTATCGAGAATGTAATCAGATCAGTATTAAAATCACCTAAGAAAGTTTATGAAAAGAATACACATTGTAACATGCCTGATATCTACGGATCCCAGAGGGTTGTAAAGAGATCAATCGATCGATTTTGAATGATCTGTCACAGAAATTCGAGTGAACAGTTCCCATCAGTGCTTCTTCTCTCTCTGAATGCCGAAGTGGTGAATCATACGAAGCAGTGTGTTCCATCACTTTCAGATGGTTGACAGTTTTTGTTTCACGGCGCTACTCGCGTTGCTGGAGCCATGTCAAGCGATAATGGCCTTGGGTATTACAGCAACCTGTTCTCCGAACCATTATTCGGAAGAACTGCTCAACTCCTGTTTCTCTTCAAGAAGTCTCCAACGCACATTTATGCGGAACTCAAGTTATGAGTTTTAAACCTGATTATTCCAGTCTCCCTTTGTATTTAACGTTTGGTTGCGTAATAGACAGAATATAACTTAGAGAACTAGTTGACTTCAAGAAACCTATAACACTGAGATAATATTCTTAAAACTGCACGGGTGCCAACTTCGTCGATGGAAACTACAAATATGACGTTAGGAGGCGTCCACTAATTACGTGAACACAAATAGGGGGAAGGGGGGTTCAAAGAAATATCACCAAATGTCACCAGGGGGGGGAGGGTCCATAGAAAGCTCACGTCAACATTTCAACATTCAAGACCAGTGAGGGGGGGGGGATGTCCCATCACATCTCACCAATGCTCACCAAGAGGAAGGGGGGATCCAGATTTGCGACAAAACTGCTAACGCAAATTAATGGACGCCCCTTATTATCTCACATCATTATTGGATCTACAACAAGTTTAAGAATTGAAAATTGTGTGTCTTTTTAGCTCTAAAATTGGAGGCTGTTGTGGTTATGTTTAAATGCTACCCAGTGAAGAATAAAAATTTGCATATCATCGATACATTCTTTGCAATGCATTAGTTCTTCAAATCAAAGAAAACAGATTGTTGCGGTATTAAATCAAATGCAGTATATGTTGGTATGTTTCTTGGATCAACAATCCTCATACTAGTGGGATATCAGTAAAGTTTTTTTAGTTTCTTTTCATCTTCGAAATAGGCTGCTCTACGGACTAATAGACCCTACATATCTGGACCGATGTTGTCGTCATTTGTTGTTGCCTTGGAAAGAAATATCTCAGGGTTGTAGGCATTATCGCATGAAGGTATCCGGTACTCAACGCGGGGTTTGCTGGTTTGGCCCCAGCGATGGAAAAAAAATTTCATCATCCACACTTTCCCGCCAAATTAAGCAATTGGTGGTGCAATTAAATTCCAGCATCATTATAATTAAAACAGATAGCCAAACATTAATTATTAATGGCATGTAATAATTTAAAACTCTTCGTTAAATATTAATATTCTAAAATATTATCCGTATCAGCGTATGAATATGTATTGTTTTTATCGTGAAATTAGAAGAGGAGAGTACTTCAAAGGCAATACAGTATTTTGTTCCACCTTCTAGTTAAAGACAGTTTTGTTTACTCCTATTCGTGCCTGGTGGATGAGTTGTTAATGTTCGGGAGGAGGTGGGTTCGAATCCTAGTTGGGCAATATAGATTTCGATTTTCCATGGTTTCTTGATATCGCTCTGGGTTAGTGTGGGAATTATTCTTTCACAAATTTCCATGACCGAGTTCCTTCTCGTTCCTAGATCTCTATCCTCTCCTTACTCTAATGACTTCGACAAGTCATATTGTAAAAAATCTAAGTTGAAGAAAATACAGGCTATGGCTTTATCTATTTTCTACCATCAGACCGAGCGTGGTGGTGTAACGGTTAGCGTTCTGGCCTCGCATTCGGGTTTTCCAAATCACTCCATTCAAATGCCGGGATGCTTCCTTCAAAAGGTCATGGCCGAATTCCTTCCCATTCCTTGCTCCCCATCCTTTCCCGTCTCTAAAAGACCTCACTGTTAAGAGACGTTAAGCAATTTAAAAATAAAATCTACCATCAGTAAATTATTGTTCGCTTAGCAACATCATTATTGCAAGATTTACGTTTTGTTATTTGTTCCAGGTTTTTGGTCCTTTCGACCACGTGTGATATATGGTAGCTTAAATATTTTATTCGAATATTGGTTTCTACTCGTCTTCCTCTGTCTATATCTATAATCAAATGATTCGTCATGGACGAAGCCTGTCACTAAATTCCTATTTAACGCAGTAGGAGTAAAGTCTTCCCTGCTCATGTGATCTCCGAACCATTTCCTGAAAGCAGTGCGCAATGAGACGACAAATGTTTTCAGGTTAGCGAGTAAACCATATTATCTGTATTGCGTCAACGATATTTTCCAATCACGCGAGTAGTGTAACTTCCACCTTCTGTTCGTAAGACTCTAACTGGTATTGCTGATACATTGGATTGGATGTTCGCCTATGTAATAAATACTAGCATAAACCGGTGGGCAATAGAACCAGTCGTGTGACCACCCACACCATTTTCATTTGGTTATGGTTTTACGCTTCTTCGGCGACGAGGTTATTAGAGTCGGGAGAGGATTTGGGACAAGGAACTGGAACGAATTCGACCATGGTCTTTCTGAAGAATCCAACTTGGCATTCGCCTGGACTGATTTTGGGAAACCGAAATGTTGATGGCGGACGGGGATTTGAACGCGCTTCCTTCTGAATGCCAAGTCCGAGCGTTACCACTCAATCACTGGGCTCCGTCCCATACTAATATAAATATTTAATGGAGAAAATTATCTCGCACAACTTAAAATTAATCAACTGATTTTGAAGGGTTCGTCAGCGAAGTGACAAATATTTTACGATTCGCCGCCCATAAGCACTTTTGTCGCAGCTGCACTGGCCTAACCCTGTAATCCTACCGGGTACAGGTAACCTAGCGTTTTACGTTGAATACTAACCACAGTAGCGTTATCGCGTACTTCAAATTACACAGCGTGCAATGCGAGTGGGTAAGGTCGGATTAATGTCATTTTAAAATCCTTGCTGAGACAGGGATTCGAACCCGGGACCTCAGCTTCCTTAACCTCTGAGCCACTAGAGCGCTCCTGTATTCCACTAATTGGTTTGTACTCTGTGCTTTGAGTTGCAGCCTGTGTTTCCCTTGCTTGTAGGCTACCCGCTGTACAGCATGTCTGCCAGCACATGACGTTAAATGGTCGCGATAGCTTAAGGCTCCTCTTCACAATCGGACATGATGGGCGACCATAGGCTCGCACGATTGTGTAGAGGACATAATCGTCTGTGAGTGGCCAATATCGCCTATAATCGTGAGTAATCGGCTAGTTTTCGGTACATCAAAGGAATGTGTGCCGATGTTTGTCCGCGTGTTCACACAATCGCCCATCATTCAGTCGCACGGCAGAGGTCCAAAATATTACTTTTTTCGCAACCAATGGAGATATTTTTTGCACTAGATATTCAAAGTGGCTTGACGACATGCTATCGAAGTAATCAAATTCTGATGATGGTTCTGCTAAAGGTTCAAATAGCTGTTTATTCATGGTTTGTCTGAAGGAAAAAAATCGTTTGTATGGACGGAGAAGTGAAAACGAAGTCGCTGGCAAGAGCTGCTTAATACCTAGCGCTATAACAGGAGACTATGTACCTTTTTCAGTAGCGGTCCATAGTCAACATCTACCATCTTCTATTCCTCCATCTATTTTACATAACTTTTTATTTTTATTTTTGATGCTCATTCCGATAATGGTTACAAAACTTTGTTAATGCTTACACGTACTAAGCAAATAGACAGCAGCAGCCTGTGTTGTTTTTCTTTGTGCAACTTTTCAGCCAAATCTTTACTTAATGTTTTCCAGTTATTTCTGGAAGATTATGGCTATCTCTTCTTTAGTAACACGGTGACCTTTTATTCTTTTTTAAATACGTTATGGAAATTATTTGATTAATGAAAGATTCGTAAGTTTTTCTGTGTAGATAATTATCATAACTTTAATTCAGTAAATTAATTTTTTTACAATGTTCCGCCAACACCAGCCGAAACTACACAGGTAACATTTACATCCGACTTCCTTCTGAGTTTGTTCGGTTCGTAAATGTAATTTACGCTGATTGAGTTCAATATCACGACCCAGCCATATCTGTCTTAGCAACCAACACAACAAACAAAAACTTGACGAAAACAAAACCTCAAGGAATCTACAAAATCATGATTGCGTAACATAGGAGTAACCTATTAATCCGTGACCACCACAAGCCGCTATCACTATGACATCCATTTTCAACAGACAATAGTCAGTAAATGAAAATTCACAGACAGCAACTCATGATCGCGACGATGATGGCCACTTTTTTAATCGCCCATCATGGGCGATTGTGAAGAGGAGCCATTATATTCTGATTTAAAATCTGAGCTAAAGCAAGCACGCATATTGTCGACAGTGCACCAGTTGTAGACATGAAATTCTTTCAAGTTAGAATTTAAGGAAACATGGTGATCCAGCAACACCGTCAGGTTTACTTATGAATCTGAACTGGTCTTCGTGTTCGGTGATGGTCTCGTCTATCGATGGTGAACAGTGTTTGTAGAGCCTGAGATTACCATAGCCGAAAGCGCATACTTAGTAAAAAAAAAATAATCTTTAACTCGAGATGTACTCTAACTATCAGTTAATGTAAGTTTGATTTACTTTCTAATGAACGTTAAAATGTAAATATGATCTCGATGAAATGCATTCGTAGTTGAAAAGAGGAGAATATTTGTATTATGGATAACCTCAGTTGCGAATATAGGTAGGTAATCATAAACAGAATGGATCGTGCCTTTTACAAAAATAATAATAATAATTATTATTATTACTACTCCGCGATTCACTATAGTTATGTGGCGGAGGGTGCATTGCACCTATCCGGAAAGGTAATAGTTTGGAAGGGATATACGGGTTATGGCAGGAGGCGCCCATGGATGTAGAGGAATCATCCGGATTAACCTGTAGTTATTTGGGAAATCCATGGAAAACCCAAATCAGTATGGCTGGAGTGGTTTATCGACAACTACACCTGTCGGATTTTAAGTTTACTCGCTCGGTAAACCCTTTCTATTCCATTCCCTAATCTCTCCTGGAAAAATGAGTACAGAAAGGAATCGGTTCTGGATCTGATTTATCTTACCTTATTTCCGTGGTCATTCCTACATACGAATGTTGCTGTTAGCAATATTTGTTTACTGTCATTTCGAAATAAGTCAGTAGTGAATTTTTCAGTTAGCTTCTGTCGAGAGCAACGCCTTCGGTGTTCCAGGTCTTCCCAGCATAACTCCTTCAACATCGCACTTACACTTTCACTCCAACTATATATACCTTTCACTTATCTGGCGGCTCTACTTTGGACCTTCTCTAATGCCTTCATTAACCCCTTTTGATAGAAACCCCATACAGAACAACAATATTCTAAGTGAGGAAGCACTAATGACTTGTACGCAATCGATTTAACTTCCGGAGTGCATTGTTTTAAATTACGACCTAGAAATCGGAGCATACAATTTGCTATCCGAGTTACCTTTATGATATGCTTATTCCACGACAAATTAATACGAATTACTATTACTATTACAATTACTCCGCGATTCACTAAAAGTGTTTGGCGGAGGGTGCATTGCACCTATCAGGAAAGGTAATGGTTTGGAAGGGATATACGGGATATGGCAGGTGGCGCCCATGGGCTATTGTGAGGAACCATCCCAGCATTCGCCTGGAGCGATCTAGGGAAACTATGGAAAACCTAGATCAGGATGGCCGGAGTGCTCTATCGGAAGTTACTCCTGTCCGGTAAATCCATTCTATTCCATTCCCTAATCGCTAGTGGAAAAAATGAGTAGAGAAATGAATCGGTTCTGGCCCTGATTTCTCTTATCTTATTTTCGTGGTCATTCCGAGATATGAATGTTGCTGGTAGCAATATTTGTTTGCTGTCATTCCGAAATACGTCAGTCGAGAATTTTTCCATTAGCTTCCGTCGAGAGCAACGCCTTCGGTGCTCCAGGTCTTCCCAACCTAACTCCTTCAACATCGCACTTACGCTTTCCCTCCAACTATATATACCTGTCACGAATCGGGCGGCTCTTCTTTGGACCATCTCTAAAGCCTCCATTAATCCCTTTTGATGGGGACCCCATACAGAGCAACAATATTCCAAGCGAGGCCTCACTAGTGACTTGTACGCAATCGATTTAACTTCCGGAGTGCATTGTTTTAAATTACGACCTAGAAATCGAAGCATACGATTTGCTTTCCCAATTACATTCTCGATATGCTCATTCCACGACAAATTATTACGAATTGTTACCCCTAGGTATTTAGCGGAATCTACCGTTCTAAGGACAGTGCTATTAATTGTATATTCAAAGCTAAATGGTGTCACCTTTTTACTTACACGCATGACTTGGCACTTTTTAGCGTTTAACTCCAACTGCCAATCTTTACACCACGCAATTATTTTCATAATATCGTCTTGTAACAAAGCGCAGTCATCCTGGGTTGTGATTTCACGATAAATAATAGCATCATCGGCAAATAATCTTTTCATTCCCCTTATTATGTTGCACAAATCATTAATGTAAACAACAGAGGCCCTATCACGCTTCCTTGGGGAACCCCGGATCTCACTTCGGCGAGTGATGAACGCTCACCGTCAAGAACTACACACTGTGTTCTGTCCTTCAAAAAGTCTGCAACCCAATCACATATTTGTCTAGATATACCGTAACCGCGAAGTTTCCTAAGCAACCTAGTGTGAGGCACAGTGTCGAAAGCTTTTTTGAAGTCTAATAAAACTAAATCAACCTGGGATTGCTCATCTATAATACGGCTCAAGTCGTGAATTAAGAGGGCAAGTTGTGTTTCGCAGCATCGGCCTTTTCTGAATCCATGTTGATTTGGGTTTAAAAGCTCATTTTCATCCAAAAACCGCATGACATTTGAATAGATGATGTGTTCTAAAATCCTGCAAAATATCGAGGTTAACGAGATCGGCCTATAATTTTGAGGATCATTAACATTCCCACTTTTTAACACTGGACTTACGATGGCGGTCTTCCATTCGGCTGGTATTTTTCCTTGATCCAAGGAGGCGGTATATAATTTCATCAAATACGGCGCAATTACCTTTGCGTACCTAGAGTAGAATCTTGTAGGAATACCGTCTGGTCCTGGAGCCTTATTGGGATTTACATTCATAAGCAGTTTAGTTATTCCCTCGACATCGAGAACGAGATCATTCATAATTTTGTTGGTTCGATTGTTAAATATCGGAATCTCCTCCGAGTTTTCTGTTGTGAAAGCTTTTTTAAATACGTTATTCAAAATTTCTGCTTTCTCGACGTTAGTTTCTGATAATTCCCCATTTTCATTAATCAACGACGAATTGTTACTCGTAGGTATTTAGCGGAATCTACCTTTCTAAGGACAACTCCATTAATTGTATATTCAGAGCTAAGTGTAGTCACCTTTTTACTTACAAGCATGATTCGGAATTTTTTAGTGTTTAACTCCAACTTCCATTCTTTACAGCGCGGTAAGAAGTCTCCAGTCATGAATTAAAATAATACTTTATTGTAACTGCCTAAACGTTATTGTTCCACCCGCCCTTTAATCTCGACAATGCCGAACCAGTAGGTCTGTGTCGAGCCGCGCCAGTTAGTGTCTCACTCTTACCAATATTTTTGAAAATAATCTTCAGTCAGTGTTACATCTGCAATGGATCAGTGATTACCGCCATATGGAAAGCAAAATTTTCTGAAAGTTCGAAGTTACGGAGTTATGTAAAGAAATTTGGAGAGTAATATTTTAGTACAGACGAAAGAATTGTTTTCTGTAAATTATGTGAAATTGAAGTGACTTAAACAAAACGATTTCATGCGCAGTGGCGTTGCGATACAGCAAGACAGCAAGACACAAGAGCAATGTATCACGGTATTCAGTTCGACAAATCAAATAACTACCTTTTTTTTAATAAAAGTAAAAATCTAGTAATTTTAGGAACATGAAAATTATTGTCGAAAAAAATTAATTTCTAAATGGTGCATTCAGTCCACGGAAACAAATTTTGTTGTTTACATAGAAGTGATACTACTAGATAATAAATGACTTATAATTGAGTATGTTTTGATATACCATAAATTTAAATTTTTGGTCATATTTTTCCATTTTTAGGTTATATTTATCCATTTTTAAGATCATATTCGCATGCATATTTCTCAATTTTTTGTCATAAAGATCAGAACCCTAATACACATATTACCCTGTAATTAGATTTTTTATACGCTACGGTGTGATACTAGATACGTAAAACCGACACACGGTGTCAGTCTTCGGTATATGCGTGTAATAGTTAGGAACTTGTAGCTAAGCACATTATGTCGCAGGTATATAGTGAAATCCAGCACTTGCTAAGTACTTCATGTACAGCCAGCAGATATTGCAATGAGGCGCTTTTATCTCTCTTTATAGGTCCACAGAAAACCACATGAACACCGGACACCTGTTTACACAACCGGTCAGTCTGAGTCATCAGATGGAGCGTACAGGCTAGTACGGATAGTGTTATATGTTCTACCAGTATTTTGGTACCGGATTTGTGAGATGCGGAGTATTTAACCTCATGGAGGGATGTTTGTGTCACCATAAGTCTGACAAACGTGTAACTTACGTACTGTATCGTAAGTTTATTTTTGTTTCTGAAATTATTTTATGAAGCGAAGGTTGAGGACCGTCCTAACATTTGCCTAGATGATCGCGTCCTCCGAAATGCCAGGCTCGGCAAACGAAGGAAAGCCCTCAGGTTGCTGTCCTCAGGACAGGAAGAAATGTGTTTATAGAAGAAGTCTTGATGGTCGTATTTGATGTTTAGTGGTCGGCAACATAAAATGCAATTTACGCCAAAACTTTCAATCAGAATACTAAAAATGTTTTTGTTAAATTTAGATAAATGTAAATATAAATCGTAGTGCTTCAGTATGTTTCTAAAAATTTGAAATTGGGACGACCATATCACGAAGAGAAGATTTTTTTTCTTAATAACATCACAGCCTCTTCTTCGCGTTAAAAGTTTAGTAGAACCATAATAGATATGTATTACAACCACTAGTAGTTTTTAATTGTAATATATACATTCTGTGAGTTAAATTTTTTTCGAGGGGGAATTTTTACAGGTAATCTTTTCCTTTTTCCAACTTGAATTTTATGAATTTTTAAAAGGCCAATTATTTTAAGTCGTAATGACAAATAAAATTACAATGTGACTCGGGAAACTCATATTTGTCAGTGGATTCCACGTTTCGTAGTTTTCCTGTAGCATTGAGAACTTTCTGGACAGGCTAGTACGTCCTGTAGATGTAGAGGTCCTTAGGGGCGATAGTGTAGACCCTTATCTTCGAATTCTGTAAGTTATTTTGTAAATATGGTTTTTGTTATTTTGTTGGTGTAACTTGAAGTTTTTGGAGCATTGACATTCCCAGCATTCACATTGGTCAGTGCGGAAAACCAACTAAAAATGGCGATCCGATTACACTTGCACAAACTGTACCTCACCAAACACTACCGAATAGCCGGGTGAGAGATAGTGGCAAACATATTACTGTTCTTTTGAATACGTGAAATCAAGAAGATATGCTTTATGTTAAACAGCCTGAAACGAAGAATGAAACTAGGATTTATTCCCGCCTTTAATGACCACGACGTCAACGAGGCGTAAAGTCATAAACAACAAAAGTAATTTATTAAGTTAACCCAGTCTGCCAACATTTGTTTTTTTAACTGGACTTTTTATTCTTTGTTTCCGTATTTGTTATTACAGTTAAGTCCTACACAGCACCCATGCTACCAAGTTTCAACTGATTTTGTCCCACACCATTGGGGTGAAATGCATATTAACTCATCAGATAAAACGTGCAATGCTTGTCGTTGATATATACGATACGGTTCAATTGTTTTTATATTTCGATTGTGTTGATGTCACGTTCATTGTTTCATACCGACACACATAATTAAATTCGAATGGCCCAGTACATAAGAGAGTTGGTAAGTTTGTATGTTATAGAATAACCTGAAAATCTAAACAGAAACTTCGTGTCTTATCCAAAACAATTTTAATTGAAACTCCTTACTAAGGGACACAATTTTCAAACCTTTCAGATTTTTCAACCATACGGTTGCAAAATTGGAGGAAGGAGGATACATGGTTAGCAAATTTGTGAGTTACGAAAACATAACTGATTAAAATTTTAAATACCTATTCAATAATACGATACTCAATGTGATAAGATAGAAACAATTATATTAAAATTTTTGACTGCGTCACATTTATAGGTAGCTACCCAGCCTTTTTACTATTTGTCTATGAATCGTTTCCGTGGTCAGTATAACGTCTCTTCGTGTGAAGTGGGAGAGGTAGTAGGAAAAGGTTTCAAAATGATGAGGGGATGAACGAGAGACAGTAAAGGAAATGAGATACAAACCTTTTGTCTGACCTTTGCTTGAATATGGGGGTGTAGTATAGGACCCATATTTTGGACATCTAGTACAGGAATTGCAGGGGGTGCAAAGAAGGGTTGCTAGATTCTGCTTAACGTATCTGTAACAACGAGGTCTTTAGAGACGAAGAAGGATGGAGGGCAAGGATTGGGAAGGAATTCGGCCATTGCCTTTTAAAGGAAGCATCCCGGCATTTGCCTGGAGTGATTTGGGAAACCATGGAAAACCCATATCTGGATGCCCGGATGGGGATTCGAACCGCCGTCCTCCCGAATGCGAGGCCAGAACGCTAGCCGTTACACCATCACGCTCGATTTGCTAGATTCGTCTCTGGAAATTACTGTAGAACGCAATCAGTAACCGATATAAAAAAAAGAGCAGGAATGGGATTCATTAGAAGACAGTAGGAGGGTGAAGAGAGTCATGGGAGTGTACAAGGTGTATATTGGTGATGAGACGTGGAAAGATATGGGGGTAAGAATTAAAAGTAATGCATGGAAGGGAAAAAATAACCATAACCACAATCTGGCAGGCACAAGGGTGTGGAAAAATTTTCTTTCGTCGATAAGGGGGTCAGGGATTGGAGTAAGTAACTAAGAGAAATTATGAATAATGTACCAAAAAAAAGTTGAAACACTTTTAAGTTGAAATTTGAAGAGAACAAAAGTATATGTGTATAGGAAAGGGGAGGGGGGCAATTGGTTTGTGGGGAAAATGCCACCGGAACGTGAGCTCCATCACAATTAAATTAAAATGTCATCGCAAACGATCTAAAGGCGGCGAAATCGTGAGGCTTCATTATTCAGAACGGCGATCATAACGAAATTTAAAGCGAATCTTTGGAAAGCAACTTTGCAAAAATGGCCAACAACCAAGTCATGAAATTTGGAGTTACTATCACACAAAATTACCAATTTTTTAGACGATTAAGCTTTTGTTAGTTACTATATATTGCATATATTTTGTTTTGCAAGAATATCGAGTTTTGGCAATTCTGCATTTAAAGTTAAGTTTTATGTTTAAAAATATTAGCAAGGTACGCTCTTTTTGGAGAAAGAAATAAAATTTTCTCGGTTGAGAATTTAGAATACTTCTTAAAAAAAAAACTTCTCGCGGAGAGCAAAGATCTATTTAACGGAGCACTTCAGGAGAAAAATGTAAGAGAGACATTACTCTCGGTACAAAATCCAAACAACAGTGTCTGAGAGAGAATTACACTTATCTTTGTCAACGAGTCAGTAGCAGGGCAATTTGTTTCAACGAAAGAGTCAGGCTAATACTTTAAATGAAGTGTGGGATTCCTCGGTAAAGGCGCGAATAGAATTAAAAAAGATCTCTATTGGAAAGCACGGGACAGCGCAAGTAATGGAGCGACGAACGGCACAAAGACAGCGATGAAAATTTTAATCAAGAAATTCCATTCCCACGTCACAGACCTACTTCAACACCTAGTTTCGCAACTTCTTTGTTCTCTGTTGAACAACAACCCCTACACTGTATATCCTAATATGACTCTGTTCTTCAGATGTTCGTTTTTGACAAGTTTGATAGAAATCTTGAAAACAAAGTGCCGGGTTATCCAGAGAAACTGGCTCAAAGATCATCACAGCTACGGGTTCTGACGCATCGCCATGCAAGAATGTCAGATATGCGTTCATATTCAACAGAATACGCAATTATTTACTGCTAACAAAATAATTTGCAAAAGACTACACTCCTGGAAATTAAAATAAGAACACATTGATGCCGGTGTGTAAGACCCACCATACTTGCTCCGGATACTACGAGAGGGCTGTACAAGCAATGATCAAACGCACGGCACAGCGGACACACCAGGAACAGCAGTGTTGGCCGTCGAAGGGCGCTAGCTGCGCAGCGGTTGGGCACCGCCGCAGTCAGTGTCAGCCAGTTTGCCGTGGCATACGGAGCTCCATCTCAGACTTTAACACTGGTAGCATGCCGCGACAGCGTGTACGTGAACCGTATGTGCAGTTGACGGACTTTGAGCGAGGGCGTATAGTGGGCATGCCGGAGGCCGGGTGGACGTACCGCCAAATTGCTCAACATGTGGGGTGCGAGGTCTCCACAGTACATCGATGTTGTCGCCAGTGGTCGGCGGAAGGTGCACGTGCCCGTCGACCTGGGTCCGGACAGCAGCGACGCACGGATGCACGCCAAGACCGTCGCATCATACGCAGTGCTGTAGGGAACCGCAACGCCACTTCCCGGCAAATTAGGGACACTGTTGCTCCTGGGGTATCAGAGAGGACCATTCGCAACCGTCTCCATGAAGCTGGGCTACGGTCCCGCGCACCGTTAGGTCGGCTTCCGCTCACGCCCCAACATCGTGCAGCCCGCCTCCAGTGGTGCCGCGACAGGCGTGTATGGAGGGACGAATGGAGACGTGTCGTCTTCAGTGATGAGAGTCGCTTCTGCCTTGGTGCCAATGATGGCCGTATGCGTGTTTGGCGCCGTGCAGGTGAGCGCCACAATCAGGAGTGTATACGACCGAGGCTCACAGGGCCAACACCCGGCATCATGGTGTGGGAGCGATCTCCTACACTGGCCGTACACCTCTGGTGATCGTCGAGGGGAGACTGAACAGTGCACGGTACATTCAAACCGTCATCGAACCCATCGTTCTACCATTCCTAGACCGGCAAGGGAACATGCTGTTCCAACAGGACAGTGCACGTCCACATGTATCCCGTGCCACCCAACGTGCTCTAGAAGGTGTAAGTCAACTACCCTGGCCAGCGAGATCTCCGGATCTGTCCCCCATTGAGCATGTTTGGGACTGGATGAAACGTCGTCTCACGCGGTCTGCTGGTCCAGCTGAGGCGCCAGGTGGAAATGGCTTGGCATGCCGTTCCACAGGACTACATCCAGCACCTCTACGATCGTCTCCATGGGAGAATTGCAGCCTGCATTGCCGCGAAAGGAGGATATACACGTACTAGTGCCGACATTGTGCTTGCTCTGTTGCCTGTGTCTATGTGCCTATGGTTCTGTCTGTGTGATCATGTGTTGAATCTGACCCCAGGAATGTGCATATAAAGTTTCCCATTCCTGGGACAATGAATTCACGGTGTTCTTATTTCAATTTCCAGGAGAGTATTTCGAGAAGGTCGAACAAATATGAGCAAGATTTTTTTAAATAACAAAACCCTTTATTGTGTCAATAAATAGCATAACGAATACATAGACTTATGTTTAGTGACGCCCAGATCTGGCAGGTATAGCTGAAATATCCAGGCGAATTATTTGTATCAAGGGAGCGTCCATAAATCATGTGGTATCAGTCTAGGGGAGAGAGGGTTTCAGTAGAAAACTACGTTGGACTATGTGAGGGCTGGGGGGGGGGGGGGAGAGTTCTGAGCCAAGCCACGTAGCTTTTCATTTTTATTATTTGACACATTTAAAATAAGATACAGAATACCAATAGCATATGGATATTTATTTCCGTAGTTAATTTTATTTTATTTATTTATTTTTAAATGTCATTTGGCCTTGTTAGCCATACAGCCACCACAATGTATTCGTGATTTTCCAATGTGTACATATCGTATTATATTCATTATTATTTTTTATATCTGGTAAGGACAACACAAGAAGGGCACGACACATAATTGAACCACCCATGCCCTAGGCCAGCCTCGAACCAGTGACCCCTGGAAAGCGAAGCAGGCTCGCTAACCCTACGCTGCCGTTGTCGACTTCCGTCATTTAGATATCTCGTATGTAATTTAGATATACTATACACAGACAGTATCGCGCATAGCGTTGGGTTTCACGTGGCTGACGCATTTGAACTGATACGATTCCAAAAACTTTAGACATGCCGTACCTAGACTCAAATTCACTTTCAGATGTCACCCGAGATTTTTCAAGGATTGAAAGTTCGTATTGGTTTGATGGTGTGACATAAGGCTGTATCGATTAAGATTGCCAGCATGTGATCACACCAATCGTTGATAAAATAATTCTAATACTGTTTTTCCAAGTTAATTTCAGTGCATCTTTAATTATAGTGCTCGCTGAAGTGTTGTTATTTCAAATTCAAAATTGGAAATCGAGAATGTGTGTGGTTTTTTTAGTACCACTGCAGGAAGGATCATTACAGGAGTGCCTAGTGTCAACATTTCATTCAGAATGTTTACAATTACAGAAAAGTACATAACGCAAATATCAGTTGCCTTCATTATTGACACAATAATTTTAACGGTAGTCTTTCAAGAAGAAAACAGTACAAAATGTGTTCTGGAATTAAGAGGGAAAAGCTACATGCCACACAGAGGGGGGGGGAGGATATCCAGGCAAAGCCCACGTAATGCTACGTCAGGGGAGGGGGGGAGAGGTCTTCAAGAGATGCCAAAATGGAATAATGTAGTTTATGGACGCTTCCCAAAGTCGCAGTGCCACACTGGAGTTTGCCCTGACCACTGAATTTTACAAGCCACAGTGCCATCATACTCGTTTTCAGTGAGGTCTTTGGCAGATTTTACAGGAGGATAACGGGATTTTAATCAGAGAGAAGTAAATCTTTCTATATCTTCACAAATGGTAAGATCCTATAGTGTGCGTCACGAACGAAGCGCAGAGGGAGAGAGAGAGAAATAGGTTTGACATAGAAAATACGACGTTGACACCTTTAACTATTCGCAGTTCAGTTCTCAGGCTAGTATCACACGCTTTAGTAGATCTCTCTTGAGCTTTGGCAACGTCGCATATCGGCCCTCCAGCGACTGCTTCGCCCTTAAAATGCTTATATACTTTAAAAACTTGCTCTCGGCTTTGGCTATGCAGAACCTTACGCATTTGCTGCTTGTCTTCCATTATTTAGAATAGGAATTACTGCAATGCTCACTGATTTATAACCGTCTACTTCACAAAAACATCGCATTCAACACTTGTGTTTCCACGACAGGCTCTAGATTGTTACTGAATGTGATTGGCTACTGGCAGAGCGATGACGTACATGCGCATAACCTCGCTAAACTGGGCAGCCATCGTTCGTGACGCTGAATTTTTTCGTATAATCGCAACCGAACCCGTTTGCTACAGATAGACGATGGTTGTACATGGTTTAAAACTAGTTTGTAGACTAATAGAGCGAGAGGAAATATGCGTCCCCATTACTGAAAAAATAACGCATTTCACTACTGGTTTCTTTTCCTCCTTTCTCATGGACCTATCGATGTGTTCTCTTTCCGTAGCAGACTCCTTGTAATGGCAAGTTTTTGTGATCTCCTGGAAGCGACCATTTTCAAATATGAGTGCACATTTAGTTCGGACGTGGAGCAAGAAATACGATTTGCAGAATACCAATAAAACCGATTGGCAGTTCTTTTGCCATTTAATTGTATTCCAGCAGTGTGGGAACACTTATTTTCTTAATGTAGTTTTCCTTGCTGCGACGCCGTTGGCGTCCTGGCTAGGGTTGTACCTGATTTGTCATTTTTATCTCTTTTTGTACACAGTAAGTGCTTTATCTGGCCTCTGTGGAGGCCTTAAGGAGCTGTTTGAGGTTGGATAGTTTTACTATTAATTGAAACTGCATTTTTAGGGGGTGTTATTGAAGAATAGAAAAGGGAATTTTATATTTGCGTCATCTTTTTTGAATCACACTTTTATGATTTTTTCTAGTTTTCGTCCCTTGTGGGGTATGTGGTTTAGTTTTTGGTGGAATTTTTGAATTTTTTTAACGATTTCTGCAATTTTTTCGAGTCCATTCTTCTTCTTCTGTCTGCATTCAAGATTTGCACAAGGCATTTGATCTGGAACATCTAAAGTTCAGATAAGTATATTTTGCTTATCATTTCCCACACTGGCAGCCGTCGGTTATCACCAGAAGTATAGTCTATTCTTACAGCTGTAATTTTGCCGTGACGTTTTTTGTTGCTTATTACTACGAGATAAAGTTTATTATTACACCTGTTATATTTATTTTTCACTATTGAATATTTTTAAAAAAATATAAGTTTTTTTGTCGAGATATTTATGAGTTTAATTCCAATATGTCCGTTCCCCAAATATCTCTAGGTCTTCTTTTTATATAAAATACTTCTGTGGATTTATTTGAATTTGTGGTTAATTTATTTTTTCTGCTTCATTTTCTATTTTTCTAAGTTTACACTGCAATTTCTTAATGATTTATTGGGGCTTCCATCCACTAGAGTAGACCATTGTGTCATACACAAATTGTGCTAGTTGAACGTGGTTGATTATTGACAGCTCATTTATATATGTATTGGAATGCAATGATATTATGACTGAATCTTATGGGACACCTGCCTTTATATGATGGATGAAGGAGCGCATTCCTTGTTACTTAACAAATGATATTTACTGTCTAGAAAGCTGTTAATTGGGTTTGAAGTCCTATATAACTTGAAAATTAGTATTAAGCCTTGTCATATGATTTGTGGATGAATAGGTTTCTGACTTATGTTCTTGTTATTTTCACCTCTTTTTGTTATTTAGCGGCGTTTTGTATACATTATCGTTTCGTGTTCACCCACACCCAGTGGAAATGGCTCACCATCATATTTGTAGACTTGTCGTCTCGGTGCACGACCTTCTAACTGATATATGTCTTGCTTTGTTGACTATATGTCAAACTCCTCTTATTCATCGATTAATTCATTTCCACATAGTAGTCCTATTTCACTAGCTGATTGCTCTATAGCTATATAGTCCAGGTTAATTTGTAAACGCTAATATTGCAAGTAAAATCTCTTGATGTCACCATAAGGTATTCCCAAGAACCTCTAACTCATCTCCGACTAGTAGAGAATCTGAAAACAATGCCGGTCCACAAACACAACCCAAAGCTGATGTCCAGTACCACGTGATTTAGTTTCAGTCGTACGATACACTCTATAAAACTGTTCACGAGGAGTAAACGAGTCCAGGAGAGAGTGTGTCACTTCACATAGTGATTCACCAGGAGGATAACGTCTCTATTCCAAGAAGCTCAAGAATGCTGCTTAGATCGCCCGTCCCTTGTTGGAATGACTAATGTCATTTCACTATTCACCCGTTTGCAATATAAGAGCTAGAGTCGGTCTTAAAGTGTGTGAAAAACACGGTGGAGGAATCAGAACTGAACCAGTACCAGATGTTGAGGCATCTCATTAATGATACTTAAGAGTAACTTCTAAATATTTTTAACAGTAGATATCTGCACCGAAAGGTGCTTCACCAACTCATCGAAGGAAGCAACGCTAATCCTTCAAAACAAAAACCGGCAAGATCAAAATGTTAGCTGATCGCAGCAGTAGTATACACTAAAGTTGATGGTGAACTGCCAGCTAGTCTGGTATCTGGAATGCCTAAATTCGCTAACCTGCTTTCAGAGTGGACTCAGGAAATTTCGTTCCACCATGGACATCCTGATCCTGCTAGCAGGAGAATGATGTTACTCAAGCGTCATTTTTGTATCTTTCCCTTTTTTGTCAATATTAACAGCATTTCGTCAGTAATAATCAGTCCTATACCACACTCCCCATTTTTTGTTTGTCATCTAGCCTATGAGCTTATGCGGCAATTGCAGCTCGCACTAAATTGGCTAGATGATTGAAGCACTGGTTTCAGATTTTCTATGGGGAAAACGTGGTTTCTACTTTTCAGGGAGAATATGGCAAGATAGCCTCCAAAAAATTCAGGATTGACATTGTTCCGGTCCCAAAGTCTGAAGTCGAAAGGAAATATCTCCGGTATACGGAAGAGGCAGAGGCTGGAAGTCGAGCATAACAAGCTCTTGCTAGTCAAACCAACCGTTCAGCCGTCGAGCAGCACCTTCTAGCGGGCGAGGGGCAATGAGGTTCTCCTTACTCGCCTCTGCAGTGGGTGCAGTCCTTAAACGCACTATTTTTTCACCGGGATGACCAACCGGACTGTGTTACTTGTGGCGTTGCTTTAACGGTGCGTCACATTTTAACAGTTTCCGTTTTATTTTTCGTTTTAAAGGAAGATGTTGGCTTTGACAATAACATGTACCATATTTTAAACTATGAAGTGGCAATGTGGCTAAAGTTTTACATTTCTGTCCGATAAGCTGGATGGGTGATCGGTTACAACGACACAACCAAGTATTATGCTTATGCTGTTTTGTATTTAATCCTTTCTTGGTTGTTATAATTGTAAATCTGGTTGCCTTCTTGCTGCAAATCAGACATTTTTTGTTTTAAAATTTTTTAAATTCGTTTGACCTCTCTTCAGCCAGCCAACCATTCTGTTGGCTCTGAGGCTTTTGAATTTTAGTGGCATCTTTGTAGACATATGTCTTTTGTTTCATCTTATTGTTTATACTTTCTGTATGGCAAACCACTTTACAGTCAGCCATACAATGAGGAATTTAACCTTGTGTTTAGCCATTTTTTGGTTAGGGTGCTAATCATTTCGATTTTTGTTTTTACTTCAAACTTTTTGGGTTTTTCTTCGACCATTTTCTTCTTCCTTAAGTTTTTTTTTTTTTTATTTTTTTTTTTTTTTTTAAAATAACAACACAGAAATAATACTGCAAAACATATTAACTGAAAGCTTACGTCATGTCATTAGAGCTGGAAGAGGAATGGGGGCAAGGAAAGGGAATGTATTCGCACATGTCCTTTTGAAGGAACCAGCCTTGTAATTACCTGGACTGATATTGGTAAACCATAGAAAACTGGAATTCATGATGGATTAACAGAGAATCGAATCTACGTCCTCCAAAATGCAGTGTCCGAATGTTATCCGCTTACCAACCAGATTGGATCCCCATTGGGTTTGATCGTCTTAAATAACACTAATAGGCAGTAGACGTTTCACTTACGCAACTATGTAAAATCATCAACTCACCCAAAGCAGTTTCAACGAAAAACAAAATCAAATGCAAGAGCAATTGTGAGATATCAGTTAGTATCTGAGGATTATTTGCAGTGATGTGGAATTTCTCCTATTTAGAAATTTATCAAAAACTAATGTAATATTACGACAAAAAACTTTTTATATTTGGTGGAAGCTGGTAAAACATGCGTAGACGCGGTACTGTCGCTTTCCTTTCCTTAGGGCTTTTCTCCTTGTCCAATTAGAGATCAGCAGGGGCGGGAAAGAACTGGAGCAAGGAATTTAAAGGAATTCTGCCATGGCGTTCTTAAGGAACCATCCAGGACTTTGCCTGGAGCGATTCGAGGAAACCATGGAAACAAAAATTTGGATGGCCGGACGGGGATTTGAAACCGCGTTCTCCTGGATGCGAAGTCAGAGCGTTACCGCTCATCCACAACGCTCCATACTGTTGGTTGATTAAATGGGGTTGTGTTTAGGAAGATACGATGTCTTCCTTTTGCGAGAAAACACGCGCGCAATACTTAGCAAGTTGAATACTGCACCGTAAATATGTTGGGCTTTGGATGAATAGCAGACGTTGACAAAACTCCATAACAGTGAAAATCGTATTACACTTAAAACCGATTAGGTTAATATTTTAAGCTTTATGAAACATATCAATTGCAGAGAAAAAGGTGAGTTTTTCAGCATGCTCTTGATAGAGTAGTTTGGTATATTTCATAGATTAAACGTAAATAAATAATGATCGAGAGAAGGCAGAGTACCAACACTCAGTTTCTCTATTTTGACCTGCGACAGACATTCCACTATTGTTGAAAGAAGTTATTACCTCTTTACTAAAGTATTTATATTAGTTGTAAGCATTTTCAGTGGCTCGAAATTTATTAATGATGTTTGTTTTTCCTTGCAGCTGCCTTCCTGCGAACGACCCGTTGGTAAGTACAAATTCAGATTCTATATATCTTAACCAAACGTCGAAAATGTACGATTTTTGAGGAAATATACTTTAAACGTCTCGTAATGACTTACTTTCTCGCCTCCACGAAAAATTGTTCTTTCGTATCCGGTGAGTAGCTCAGCGCACAGACAAATCCGATTTTTTTCTGAACTCAATACCCGGAACGGCACACCAGCTAACGCAGCCTGTGGTCTAAAGAAAATTCTTGGACACGCGGCAGGTGCGTGGTACTGGCCTTACTAAATCAATCCTTATTGCAGATTACGAAGATCTGCCTCCACGAATCTCCATATACCACGGGGTCGATAAAAGAACGACAGGCGGTATATGCAAAGATAGCTTGTACCATTTTGTTTCCAGCAATTCTTATACACCACGACAAATTAACTGTGAATATCTTAGTTTAATGTTGGACGTATTGTATCTGTTTATCTGAAGTGTGACTCGTACAAATAATGCAGCTGCTCTTATCCCACGTTAGGTTAAAAGCAGGCTGAAATTAGTGGCGTTTTTATTTATTTATTGAGTTTGAATAAATCACACATTTCAGGTAGCTGTGTGCCTTGCTTACCGGTTAAAGGAATAATACTAGTTGAATACATATTCATTCCTCTACTTATATAATTCAAAACACCAGACAGTATATAGAATATTAGCCTTACGTTTAATACGAACCACGGTGACCTTCGACCGTAAGGAATGTTTCTAAATCCTAAAATCTTTAGCATAGCTGCGTGTCAGCAACGGTAAAAATGTTTTATATTAGCATAAAACCACAAAACGCCACCAGTTGCTTAAAAGTTTTTATTCATTAAAACTTGACTGCAGTTTCGACAAAACATATTTGTCTTCTTCAGAAGTGCGACACCTAAACAAAAATTCATGTTAAAATTGCACTATGATAAAATATATATATATACAGCTTTTATATTTAAAATACAACATTATACATACGTTAAAATTACATAGGCGGAAGCATTGTCACAAATCAGTCATTTCGTGCGAAGTTGCACATCGTCATGGTTCTTCCTTCCGTCTACCGGACTGCATCTGTACGAGGCGGGCGACTTCCGCCAACTGACCAGTTAGATGTGAATCAACGAACTTTTTTTTTTTTTTTTTTTATTTATTGGCATCTAGGCATGCGCCCATACAGCCATTTTCATATTACAGGATAGCATCATTAACGCACAAATAATGATATATGCAACTAGTCATTTACATTTCACCGAATAACGTCGATGTTATAACAATAATAATAATAATAGCATGTCATTAGCCTTCTTCCTTTTACCGAATAACCACTATGGCATTACAATGGTAGTATACAATATACATTACAAATCAAAGTCCATAATATTACAGTAATGATATAATGCAGTTAAAACATATTGTTTGAGTTTGTTTGAATTGTGTCACTTAAAGGAGAGGAAAACATCAATAGTATAACAATAGTGATATACCGCAATTAAAACTTCTTACTTGACTATAAACTGATCACCCAAATGCTGGTATCCAGCAACTTGAGATTTTCATTTTTAGGAATAATTACAATAATATTCTACCAGAAGTATGATACATTTAAAACTAGTTATTTACATTTGTTGTGACTGAGTCACCCATATGTTCAAATCACACAACCATTCATTTTCATTTTGCAGGATATCTACAATATTATTACAATAATGATATATTACAAAATGACATCCAGAGAGTATAATTAAAACACATATCATATCAGCTTGTTTAAATTGAGACACCAATGTTTTTCAAATGTTGGTATAGGAGCTGATATATGTCGTAGTCTTCCGTTGACAAGAGGGTAGCAGCACATGTGGGGAGAGGGATTCCTTTGTTCTTGAGAGAGTGTAGTAGAAGGTCTGTCTCTACTTTGTTTCGGCGGCACCCAAACAGCAAGTGGTTTGTATCCTCTATTTCCCCACATTGGCAATTAGGGGAGTCAGTGAGGTGGATTCTATGGAGGTGTTGTTTGTAGCAGCCGTGGTTGAATTTCAGTCTCGCGATACTTATAGTGAAGTTGCGGGAGCACTTATATATCTCATACCACTGGAGAGGGGGTATTTCCGGGTGGATACGACCGTAATGTAGGCCTTTTATCGAGAGTGAGCTCTTCCACGCCTTATCCCACTTGGCTGTCATGGTTCTTTTGATCTGTCGGATAGCGTCGGGTAGGGGGATCGTACTGTTGCGTATCGCACCGCTGTGTGCGGCTTGTTTGGCGTATCGGTCTGCCATCTCGTTGCCTGGAAGACTGCAATGTGATTTGATCCATTTAAACTCTACAGTCTTATTTGCTAGTTTTAATTCGTGAACTGCATTCACGATGTCGTGTACTCGTGAGTCGTTGTGCACTTTCCTATGGTGGTTTTTTATTAAAAGCAATGCTGACTTTGAATCTGATAGGATTACATGGTTGCTATAAGGGGAGGTCTTTGCGTATTTTAGTGCTTCCAAGATTCCCATCAGCTCTGCACTCATAATGGTATATTCTGTTGGTAACCGAAATAAACCCTTGTCTCCAGATCTTGGTATACAGTAGGCGCATCCAGTGGCATCTGGAAACTTGGAGCCATCCGTATATATCTGTTCCATGTGGGATCGGTTGTGTAGGTACTGATACACGTTTGCTCTGTAGTTTTCCAGCTGGGTGTTATCTTCCGCGCTTGTGTCTACTTCCAGATTCGTGACAGTTTCCCAATATGGAGTCTCGAAGGTAAGCATTTTCCTGCTTTGACGTATGCTGGCTCGTATCTTATATGTTTCTAGGTACTCCGCCGCAATGGGAGGCATTTTTTTCTTACTCCAGTAATTGTCAGTTAGGCATTGCATTGAGAGATTGTGTATAGAGTTGAGCAGTCTTGTCGGGTACTGGCTATTCTTGATCAGGAATTTTGCAGTTAAGAAGCTTCTGCGGATCTCTAGGGGAGGTTCGTGTGCTTCCACTAGGAGCGCGTTGGTAGGTGTTGATTTCATAGCGCCAATACAAGTGCGCAGAGCTTTATATTGGACTTTGTCCAGTTCTTTAAGCACGGTGTTAGTTGCAGAACCGTAACATACACAGGCGTAATCAATATGTGGTCTCACCAGAGATTTATACAGCCTTAGTAATATTGAGGTATCCCCTCCCCACTTTACGTTGGCTATTGCGCGGATAAGGTTGATCGCCTTGTCGCATTTCTTGACCGTATTTTTTACGTGAGTACCCCACTTGAGTCTGTTATCGATCCAAACGCCCAGGTACTTCACAGCGTTTTTAACTGGGATGGTAAAGGGTCCTAATTTTATGTTAGACATCGCGGGCATTCTGTGTCGGCTGTAAATCGATACTGCCGATTTCGCTGGTGATATGTTTAGCCCGTTGCTGAATAGCCATTGATTGAAATTGTACATTTCGGCGGATAGTACCATAAGGCATTCTTCCCATGTTTTTCCAATGATAAATATGCATATATCGTCGGCATATTGGAGAATGACGATTTTACTGTTCATGGAGTAATGAAGATCATGCGTATACAAGTTAAATAACAGGGGAGCTAGAACAGAGCCCTGCGGCAGGCCACGATTAGTTTTTCTGCTAGCAACAGTAGTTCCTCTTTGCGTTATTTCCAACCATCGATCCGAAAGTAGTGCGATTAGATTTCCTATAAATGTGTCCGGTATCCCTAGATGCCGAAGTTTTTTGGCTAGGATCGGTACACAGACGTGGTCATATGCGCTGTTTATATCAGTGTATACGGCCATCATATATTTGTTCTTGGTAAGGCAGGAGTGAATTTCGGAAGTGAGGTGTGCTAAGGTGTCTATGGTGCCCTTGCCTCTTCTAAAGCCGTACTGCGTTTCCGGAATTAATGCGTGGTGTTCCAGCCACCATTCCAGTCTCCGCTTTATCATATGCTCCAGTACTTTGTAGGTGCATGGCAGTAGGTTTATGGGTCTATAGGATTCTGCGTTGTTGCCTACTTTTCCAGGTTTTTTCACGGGAACTACCCGCGCAGTCTTCATCTCTTTTATTTGTAGCCTTTCCGACCATATCCTGTTAAGTATTTCGCATAGCTTCGTTTTTGCGGAATCTGGCAGATTTTTTAGCATGCCGTAGTGGATGTTATCAGGTCCTGGTGATGAGTCCGTGCCTTGCTTTAATGCAATATTGAATTCGTTCAGCTGGAAGGGTTGCAGAAGGAAGTGTGATTCAGTTGCCCTTGGTTCTGTGAGATTTGTCTCTACCCACGGTGGGGTTAGCCTTTCAAGGATGTTCTCTAATAATTCGGTTGTTAGGGGTGATTTTGCTTCTGCCTGGGTGGATGAGAACTTCAATTTTCTGACCTTTTGCCATATATCGGATAATGGCGTTTCTTTATTAAAGGTTCCACAAAACTCTCTCCATTTTTCTCTCTTTTTATTCTTGGCCATCTTTTTCACTCTTGCCTGAGCTCTACGGTGTTCCAGATAGTTTTCGATCGTGGGACAGCTTTTGTATGCCCATAGTGTCTCTCTGCGTCTTTGGACGGCTTCGTTGCATTCTTTATCCCACCAAGGAGTGCTTTTGTTCCTCATAATATGTACTGGTTTCCGAGCAGGAATAGAAGATATGGCAGCTTGGGTTATATCGTTGGTCATGGATTTATAGTCCAGTGCGGGGTTACGCTGTCAACCGTTCCATAGTTGTTTGGAATTTATTCCAGTTCGCCTGGTGTATTTTCCATCTATAGGGAAATCTAGAAGGAGAGGATATCAACCGACTGGCTGGGGAGTCAGTCTGGAGGCGAAGTAGGATAGGAAGGTGGTCTGATCCCAGTGTGTCGTCTACTACTTCCCAGGTAATGTCTATAGCTATGTTCGACGATACGCAGGAGATGTCCACTGCTGATGGTGCTTGCCCTGGCGCATTAATTCTGGTTGGATTACCGTTGTTCAGTACCACCATATCTTCTTCCTCTAATATTTCCGCAATTATGTTCCCCAGTTTATCCGTGCTTTGGCATCCCCATACTGTATTATGTGCATTGAGATCTCCCAACAAGATGACCGGTTTTGGCAATTGTCTGAGGATATTCGTGATAAATTGCTTGTTTGTCTTCTTATTTGCTGCTCTATATACTGACACAATGGTTATTAATTTGTTGGTAAGACGTACCCTGGCTGCACATATGTTGAAGTCTGGGTTTCCAGTGCAGGGTTGGAGTTGTTCGTAATAGATGGCGCTTCTAATTAAGATGGCAGACCCCCCGTAACCGTCTGCTCTGTCGGATCTGATGGCATTATATCCTTTGAGGTGGAATAGTTCGTCTGGTTTCAGCCAAGTTTCGCTTACAGCCAATATGGCTATGTTATTCTTTGAAGCATACTGTAGCAAGCTCTCCTTATTAGCCCGGATAGATCTCGCATTCCAATGAAGAATTGTGTCGTCCTGCAGTGTTGCTCTCGTGTTTCTAAAGGGAGCCGCCATTTTCCCATCTGTTTGGCGATAACGATCTTAGCAGAAGTTGTTTTACGCTTGGGGCGTATTGCGTTGGATTGAGCAAATTATTTCCTGCAAACTGATTTAGAATGCACATTATTATTTCAAACATCTTGTTCGCATAGTATTCTGTTATTACAGGGTCCTGTAGGTTATTGCCAGGGAGAGGAGAGTATGGATTGTGGCCAATGGGTTCAATGTTCCTATTAGATGGGATCCAGTATTCTTTATACGAAGTTTCTCCCCCACTACCTGTGCTTTTGTCAGTTATTCTGTGACTTCCGATGTTAGGAGTGGGCACCTGGTCCCTGGATCCGGGGTTTAGTTGGAAATTCTCAGGTTCATTAGGGGTGTTTGACTGCATAATTATAGGCTGAGGAAGTGGATCCTGTTGAGGTGGTTGTGCCAGGATGACAGGGGGAGCGTCTGCGATAATGTGTTGCCCGGTATTGTAGTTTCTTTTCTCATAATTTGTTTGAGAAGTTGTCATTTTTTGATGTTGCCTGTTAGTTCTTTCTAATCTTGCCGCGACACTGGCATACGATGCGGTGTTAGTTTTCTCTGAAGCTTGCTTGTACCCTACATTTTCTTGGGCCATTACCTGCTTTATCTTCTTTTGTCTGATATATTCCGGGCAATATCTATCAAAAGATGGGTGTCCACCATTGCAGTGGACGCATACTGGGGAGTTTTGTTTATCGCATTCTTTTCCGTCATGCGGGTCTGCACAGAAGGTGCAACGTTTTTTACTTCTACACTGGTTGCTAGGGTGTCCATACCGGAGACAGTTGAAGCATTGCATTACTGGTTTGACATACTGTTCTACAGGGCACCGCACTCCGTGTATGTACACGTAATTCGGACGCCTTTGTGCTTTAAACGTCAGTAGACATACGGGGAGTGGGATTTCTTTTGTTTGGCCATCTTCTTTAATTTTTTTTGTAAACCTTTTAACTTTTACCACGCGATATTCGCACCTTGCCACAGTTTTTATCTCCTCTTCCGTTAGCTCAGTCATAACATTTCTTATAACCCCTTGTTGTGAGATGCAGGAGAGAGGAATGTAGGCCAGTAGGCCATTATGCTGCCAGATGGTGCTCTGAACAAGGCTATTGGCCGATACGACCGATCTCATCTCTATTTTGACCCGGTTTCGACCCGCTGGAGCTATCTGTATAATATTGTTACTTATTTCGTGGCTGAGGGAATATAGGAGGCGCCCAATGGCCATGGGGTGAATCCTACCTATGTTTCTATCTTTACTTTCTATGAACACATAATAAGGGCCCAAGTCGTAGCTTTCATAATAGGCTGCCATTGCACTGTTTACCTGCAAGCCGAAGTTTTCGCTTGTCCCTGCTGTCTGTTGGCGCTGCACACTTTCCGGCGGCGTTGTCTCCATGTTGATGTCTGCCGATGATGTGTCTTGTGGTGTTATTCTGGGGACCTTGATGTTTTCACCTCCGCTGCCGTTGTCGTATCCCGGGATGCATGGGCGTTTCTGGGGTGCGTATGTGAATCAACGAACTTCGTAAATTTGTTAGATGGCGCTACGGGGTATATTATTATGGCTAATTAAAAAGGAAGTTAGTTTACAGTGTAAAGATTGCATTATGGAATGATGGGCTAAGATGCAAGTTCGCACTATTCCTAAAATGTTATCGTGACTCAGATTAATTAAAAAAAGTGCTTAAATGTGATATAATAAAAATTGCACCATAATATTTAAAATTGGTTAGAATCTACTTCTTATATAAACAATTACTTAACTAATAGTTTTTTTTTTTTTTTTTGAGGAGAATCGAACATTATCGACCTATGTATTAAAATATGTTATTCGGTTGAAATTACTGGCTTGAAAGCTTCTAAGAATTGTTTGTTAGCTAATTCCCGCTGGTCATTAAGCATATTACCATCATTTTTGGTTAAGTGCTTAAAGATTTCTAATTCTTCTAATAGGTCTAGTTTACGTCCTTTCTTTTCTCTGTGTAGAATTATCGTACTTTCTAAACCTCTCGCCGAGTGGTTTGCCTTTAACAAATGTTCGCCAAATGTGGAATTAGGAATGTTGCTATTTTTATTTTTTTGTATATGTTCTTTATATCTGATTTTTATTTGCCTGCCTGTTTGCCCTATGTAGTACTGAGGGCAATTTTTGCATGTAATTTTATAAACTCCTGAATTGGAAAAGGGGTCATTCGTCGTTTTAATGGCATGTCTAATGTTCTTCTTTATACTGTTATGAGTAGAGAAGGTTACCTTGCAACTGTATTTTTTAACTAAAAGGCGTTTAATTCTATACGATATGTTTCCTAGAAAGGGAAATCCACTCTTTTACTGCTTTATTCCGTAAAAAAATAGTAGTATTAAATCATAATAGTTTTAGTTCATAGTATTTCAGAAACTGTTGTAAATTTCGGCTGGTAATTTTTTGTTTTTCAACGAACGTTACACCATCAACTATAAATTATTAGATTTCTGGAAACACCGAAATTAGAAATAAAGTTATTCCCACATCTGGTAGTTGTTGCGAAGTATGCATGGTGCTCGACATTGGGGGTAGCTGGTTCAAGCCCTCTTGACGATGAAAAATTTTCACCATCCGTTTATTGGCCAGAAAGTTAGGAGACGTGGTGGTGCACGATTCATAATCACCAGACTGTGGTGAATTAAATCGCAAACGTCTCATGCGAAACTAGTGACAAACTACGAATTGTGAAATTTGGCGACCATCCAGTTATAAATTTACCAAGCCTTTTTGTAAATTTATGTCTGAGAATAATCGGCATACTCAGCTATAATCGAGGCCAGGAACTATTTGGACATAGTAGTATTGCACAATGTGAAGTCTGGAGATTCAGGTTTTCCTTGAAAACAATTGATTATTAATCGCTTTTCACAGTTTCTTAACAATTTGTTCTTTTCATCTCCTGTCTCGATATTTTATGCATTGCTAGATATTACTATAGTGACTTCGCCCGCAGTCTTCCAGCATATTTCACGCCCCACGTTTTACCCAAGTCATGTCTGGTCGTTAAGATTAGGCAGGTTGCATTCGCAACATTCCGTAAACCACATGTTGTTTATATTTAAAATAAAATTTCAGTGTGCATAAAGTGAGATATTTCCTTTCTACAACTACAGTAATATAGCCGGCCCTTGAGTGTAGGGGCTAGAGCGCTGCCTTCACATTGAAAGGGCCGACGGTTCGAGTCCGGCCACGGGCATGGGTGCTATTAATTAAGTGTTGTGTTCGTATTGTGCTGTCCTCAGTGTAGTGTCCACAATATCATAATTATAGCCTATTAAAGTCCATAATTTTTTTGGACCTCTCCATAAATGTTTACTTGGCGGTACAAGACTTCTTGCAAAATTTGTTGAGTACACGTCCAAAAATCTTTGTGCAGGAGGAATTAAAAACCTCCAGCGCGATGAAAAAATATGGATGCTATTTATAAAAAATATTTTTTTAATAAATATTTATAAAAATATTTTCGTTTTTTTTTTGCAACGTGATAATGGAATCGACATTTATTCATCACTCGTAATCCTGTGGAAGATTTTTCAATTTGCACTACAGTGAGTAAAACTCAAAACGTGTTTAATTTGTCTAATAATGGCGACTTACCCGGCATATGGTGTAATTAAATTCTCATGTTCCATCGCGTTGTAAAAACAATATATTTACATAGCGTGTTTCACACAGAATCCGGTGGTATACCAGTGAACATTTCATTGCTGAGTAAATTTAAAAGAAAGATCGAAACCTACTGCAGAATAATTTCCGTTTCCGTTACATTTGAAGCTTGAGAGTGTTTTGCAGAGTCGAGGTATAAAAAGGGAAAAGCAGAATTAAGGAACAAAGTTCCCTTGCCTGTTTATTTTCAAATTACGTACATGCAATAAGCGCGGGTTTATATTGCAGTAAATGGATCTAATTTGATATAGAAGACAATTTTTATGGCATTATATTGCTATCCATATTATATAGAACTCTTGTGTCTTTTTTTTTTTTTTTAAGAGCCTTTGTTCCCTACAGTTGGTGAAAAATTTATTTTACTTTATCCTTCGCTATTCCGCAAAGTTTATCACCGTCAAGGATATAAAATTGTTTTGATCAAACAGTTAGTGAGGTCCGCACAACATGATAATAATACATGAACTGTGTTTAATATTTCGTCACAAACAAACTGATAAATTTTAAAGCCCGTTGTTTCGCTTGACCTGCAGTGACCCTTCAGCTCGTATTGTAAGCGGCGTTAGCCTACCACGATTTTCTCCAAGAGGTTCGGCGCATATGTGTACGTTGACAGTATGCATTTTCCAACCAGTTATTATCAAAGGACGTAAATGACATTCTTAGATACAACCCTTAAACACCCATGCCCGTGGACGGACTCGAACCGGTGATCTTCGGCACGCGGAGTTAGTAGCTACTCTAGGCCCTACGCTACCGAAGCCAGCCCTCGCCTTACCTTGCGAGTTATTTGTATGCAAAATTAGTCGAATATGTCAGTCACTCTCATGATCTGAATTCTAGGGTAATGCACGTACACAGATAAGGTTTTATCCCCAAATCATAACAAAAGTCCAGTATTGATGATAACACCATATTTTCATCTTTCAAATCCGAAACGTGAAACACTTGTGTACCTTGTTCTTCTTTAGCTTTTTGCCTACTTTGTGCGACGAAAAGTAACTGGTTTGATGGTTCGCCTTTTGTTCTCCTCCCAGAATTCTTTCTTCACCGAGGTCCTCCATTTTCTTGAGACCAGGTGGTCTTGGCCTTTGTACATTGTTCCAGGAACCTCTCGAATTTGTCATTTTTAATATGAAATGCTCTTTGATTTTCTATCTCGTCTGGAAGGCTCCCAACTTTTTCCATATTTTCTCGTCTCGTCAACCCATTTTACTGTCATCTTTTAATTTAGTAATGTAGATAAAAGTCCTTTTTGTCAACTTGCTCTCACTCATTCGTATAAGATGTCCGTAAAATTTCAACCTCCTCTTGTGCATTGTCTGTAATTTTCGCTGCATACTTATACAGATCTTAATATACTAATCGAATTGGTACTCGATCATTCTGGCGGTATTTATAATTATATTTATGTATTGATGATTTTTCCTTGGAATTCAGCCACTCACCACCATTCTTAATCAATAAGTTCGAGTTCTACATACTGATAGCAGCTTTTTACAGAATGATATTCATACTTTTTGCTTCATCCAATAAAACGTGTTACATGTTCGTTTCCATAATTTCTTGGATAAGTTGCAGCCGCTGTTTCACATATTTGCGAGATGAGTAACGCACCAGGAAGTCACGATCTTACAACAGTGTACAGACGCTGCGTTGCCAAACTTGAAGCCCTGTCACAGCATCTCGCCCAGCATCTACGACTGTACCAATATGTCAAAAATATGATAGAGTATTATCAATAACTATTTGATGTCGCTCGTATACGCTTTGACATAAGCGAAAATATTTGTCGGTGTATTTAACTATTGGATCGTCAGTATCCAGAAAGATATTCCGTATTTCCAAGTTCGTAAAAGATGCAATGTGATAAGTTTCATACTACGATGTCTTGTAATACTAAGTTGAGTTTTCAGTATTTATTTTGCATATATGCGGTGATATCTCAGTAAGCTATGAGGAGATATGCTCATTTGTAGTTTTCATTTAGCTACTTTTTGCCCTGACGTCTGCCCTGTGGATCAACGGTAACGCTCGGGTTTAACATTCTGGAGAACGCAGCTTCAAATCCACGCCCGGCCATCCAGATTTTAGTGTCCCGAAATTTCTCCCAGTATATATAGGGATGGCTCCTTCATTGCTGAATTCCTTGCTGTTGCTTATCCCAAAGTCTCTCCCATCTCTAATGACCTCGATGTCGACGAGGAGTAAAAACCTAAGAAAAAAGTCTGCCCGATCTATATCTGAACACACGTAACTAATTATCAGAATAGTTGGTATCAAAAATTTCTAGATGGCGCAGGACATTATTTGTTTTATTGTTTATGTTTTTTTTTATCTTCTCTTATCCCCACAGAAAAATTTATATGGTTTATATACTCAAATATTTCTTTTCCTTCCTAGTCTTCTCTTCACCAGTTCCTTTCCCATTTCCATATAATTAAATCGGTATTTTCTTCACACAACATTTCCATAACATGTTTGTTTCGCAATTTATCTATTCGCTTAGTTTTCAACATGCTGCCACATTTTAAAAGCTTCATTTTTTCTCGCAGTGATATATCTAAAGTCGAAGCTTCAATTCCATACAGCTCATTGCTCCGTACATATAGATTTAGAAAACATTTTCTGAGTCATTTTCCAATACTTGACTTTCGAAGATTTCTCTTATTTCTCTTATTTATAAAATCATTGTTATTTCATTGCAAAGCTATTTATAACACTCTTCTTCCTTCATCCGTTAATTATAATTTTTGTTCTTAACTAGTAAAATTTTCTTATTTTTTGTTGCAAATCTACTTCAGTTTTGATATGTACTCTGTTGCTTCCGTCCCATTTTCACCTGTTTCATAACAATTGTTTTGGTCTTGTCTATGTTTAGTCCTAATCCCTCTCTCAGTATGTTTTTTCATTCGGTTAAATAATTTGTCATACCAACGAATGTGGAAATATCATCTGCAAATTTTAGATAACTGTTTTTTTCCTCTATGAATCTTCATTAACTTATGTCAGTGGCAAAAAAGTACAATTTAGATTTTCTAACTGACCGTTGTCTCACTTATGATTTTCTATTTTCCTTATACGTGTCTGATTCTTACATAAAGAATAGATTATTCTCTTGTTGTGATATTTATACCTGAGCTCATGAAACATTTTTATACAGATCCACTTTTTCCATTGACTTGTGCAAGTACACAAATTTATAACAGGATTTCTTAATTTGTCCTCATAATATTAATGGCAACTAGAAATTAAAATTTCTGCTTTTGTTCCACTGTTTCACAAAAAAACAAATTGTTCTTCATCTAATATTTCTCTCTCGACTTCAAAAAAGGCTAAATAACTCGTCGTTTCATTAATTAGAGAACCTTTGCACGTATTTTGTTCTTTGCATTCAAAATCTAGTTTTTCACTTTTACCACATTCATTGTAAGTAAATGACGCAATTTAAAACACAAATCATTGACAACTTTCACAATATTAGTTTGTTCCGAAATATAGGCACGGCTTTGACAGTGGGAACTTTTTCCCATAAATCGTGGACACAATCCCATGTGTTCTTAGGGATGAACCAGTTATGCTACCTGCGTTCCATGAAAAATATTAGCATGACGTTGAACACTTCTCTGCGGTAATAATTCACTTGCTTTAGTCTTTTTCTGGTTCCAATGGCTATCACGAGATGCAAATTCAACATATGGCTGATTTCATATAATATATAAATTCCCTTAACTTATCATCTGCTATGATTTTACAGTTTTAAACATCAGTGTTCGCTTTCTATTTTATAATAGGCCCCTCTCTTTCACTGAGAAATCGCTCCGGAACAGAAATTAGCTCTTTTAGCAAACGGAATGTATACAAAATAGTGTATACGTTAATGTTCCTGTGCCGATGTGGAGGACAGTTCTTGTCAAATGCGTATATACAATTAGTTTTCTTGGTTGAAGTTGAAATGTTTTCATTTGCTTTTCGTCGAAAATCAGTTTGAAACAAAATAGTGACGTATTTTATTTTATTTGATTTTCACTAATAAACCGCTACATTCAGCTTGCTGAGCAAAATTGTTTCAATTTAGTGCACAACTTGTTTCCATATTGGCCAACTAACCCAACCCGTTAAGACTACCAAATAAGGGTATAAGATTCATCGTATTAGTCCACTTTTGCAAACAAGACTTCTTATGACAATTGAGATAAATCATATTTCATCAAAAACTATTTTCCAGGTTGACTTAGTAATTACACAAAGTCATTTTAATAATATTAACTTTTTATGTGCAAGCTGAAACTCATTAATTAATTCCTCCCCGCCACGCCTCTCATAATCTTGTTCCGTTGTTGACCACAGTTCCAAACACTCCCCATCTTCATTTGTCATCTTCTATATCCATACTCCGCAATTCACAATCATTGTGGGTGGCGGAAGGTGCTAAGCGCCAATCTTAATTCTGCGCATTCCAGTCCCGAATAACACGAGGAAAGAAGGAATACATAAAAGTATCAGTATGGCATGTTATTTTTCAAATCTTATCCCTACGGTCATTGCGACCTAAATAGATTGGCGGAAGAAGTATTTAATTGCACTCGTAAGTCAAAGAATTTCGCATATTCTCCAATAAATTTAAACGCAAACGACGTCGTCTGTCTTCCAAATGATCCCAGCCCAATCTCTGTATCAATTCTGTGACGCTTTCAATTCCTCAAAATGCGACCTATGAATCGTAATTTAGAATAAGCTTTGCCTACGACGGAAGTTATGGGCAAGACTCATTTCATGTTGCTTTTTACTATTACCCCCAAATATTTCAGGGAATCAAACGTGTCAACAGCTGAATTCTTCTTTCTATTCCTAAAACTCTAAACACTTAATATACTGAAGATTAAAATGTACACGATTATATTTTAGGGAGATGCAAGCCCGTTGCCTCATATCCCCATCGGCAAAATTTTCTCTGAAATTGCACATGCAATTTTACGAGATAAAATTCTACATAAATGTGTACATTTTAAGATATGGACAAATCTCATACTTGGTATTACACATTCTCGCTAACATATTATGTTCATTTAGAGGTTCTTTGCTTCTTTAGATCTCACATATTCCTTTAAATGAATTGTTTCTTAATTTCAAGTATAGCAGAAAGTATACTTTCTGATTTGATAACCGCCATGTACGAATCCTGATAATTGAAAAAATTATTTACTTGTGAATTCACACTGCTAGACTTTTCGTGAACTAGATCCTAAATTTTGACTTCTTTGGCTCAACGGTTCCTGCCTCTTGCTGTCACCTTTACATCTCCTCTCTTTCACTTCTCCTTCCCATCACCTCTTGTATCTTCATCGATAAATCTCAGCTTCAGAATTTAGATTAATACCACTTCTCAGTATTTCCTTATGCCGTCCTTTATATTTGAGCATTTTCCTTCCTTAATACTGGATACTTAATCCTTTTTTATTTTTCACTTTTCCTTTCGTCAAAATTTCTCCTTCATCTTCCAGATTATTTTATTTTCTTATTATGTAACATCTCATTACTTGCTCCTATTTCAGTCTCATTTTTCTTTTGACGACCACCGTTTCTCTTCTCCTCAAGGTATTTGTCAGTTATTTTTAGGAACTCTCGCTGCATTGGCTCGTATCTTCTAAGAGATCCAACGTTCCGCAAACGTTTGTCTTCTTATCTCTCTTCTCACTCTTTATACCATTTTTCCATTGCCACTAATATCGCCTGAATTTCGTCCCGTCTCTAAAGCCTCGCTGTTAGAGAGACGTTAAGCAGATAAAAAAAACAACTGAATTTCGTCTTCTGAATTCTCGTTTTCTTTAACATTCGTACACTTTTAATCATCTTCTATTTGCTTCGCGCATTTCGTCCAGTTAAACGGCTCACTTACGTTTGTTGTACGTTACCACTTTGCGGTTCATTCTTCTCTTTCACCCTTCCTTCTTCCTGCGGTTAGGTCACCAGATGCCTTGCGCATGTCTCGCAAGCTCGCATAATCCAGCAGTTCACATCCTCTTCGGCACTTTTGCCGCATGCCTCTTTACATTTTCTTTCTTCTGCATTATTTTTCACATTTTATTTCTATTTCCAAACATTTATAACATTTCCTTCATTAATGTATATTAGTAAATTCCTTTCTCACCGTGCCCTGTTCTCTTATTCGTCCATCCCTTCTTCCATCTTCCACCCTTCTACGTTCTCCGCTTATCACCAGAAGCTATTAACCCTTCAAATCAGCTGAACCCATTATTACCGCCACTTGCCGACCCCGTGGCTCCACATATGACCACTGGTTATTCATGGTTTTCCTCATATCACTTTTCTTTATCCTATGGCTTGTATCTTCTTTTCCGTTTAATTCACTCCAGTTAACATCTCGGTTGCATTCCACCTTTTCCTAATCTCCGTTTGGTTGAAGTAATCTTTTTTGGCCACATACCTACATTCTCGCCTCTGGTAATCTGTTGACTCTGGTAACGCTGCGGCTGATGAATGAGCCTTTTCAGTAGTCGTTCTTAGCTTCCCTCGTTCGTTCTTAGCTTCTTGTGGGATGTTCTCTTATGTTTTCTTCCCTAATTCTCTGCTTTTCGCGATGGTGCCCTTGTTCCCACAGCATCTATTCTTGATAAGCCCTTCTTTCTAACGGCTGTCTTATGCCTCTCGCATCCTTATAATACTGGTTATTATTCACTCGCTGATCTTTGCCTGCTGCATTTCTAGCATTATAGCTTCCTCGAACCCAAAGGTTTCTCGTATCCTCGTCTGTCTCGCTTTTAGCCATTCTTAGAATTATAATTTGAGCGCTTTTCTTTTTCTTTCCCTATGCTCCATCAGCCAAGTTTCTTCAAATCGTCCAAAAAATTGCTTATGCAAATGCACTTCAGAAACATCGGTCTCTCTTGTACCACTTGAGGCCATTTCATTATTTCAATAATGTGATCCATGCGATCCAAGAATATAGGGGTTGATAAGCTATTTCTAAACTCATGTTTCACTTTTCTCCGCTTCACTCAAAAACAGCTCCAGAAATACTACGAGTATGTACATCTCATTCTTCTCATTTGCTTTAAAACGCCTCGTTTCACTTTCGTCGTCGAACTGTCAACTCAGCTCGGCAAACATTCGTTACGCTGTACTTTTGTACACCCCTAGCACCTGCCCCAAGTTCCTTATCTCTTGCGTCATCCCACGAACCATTCTCGCTTAAAAACTTTCATTTTCACAGCATTCTCTCCTCGTCTGCTGAACATCTGTACCAAGCCTGCTTTCCAAATTTCTGTTTATTCATCAGCAATCTTATTAATTCTTGTCTCTATTCTTCTTCTCCACTTATTAACCGTTGCAGCACTTGCAATTCTATTTGTTCTTTAAAATATATGTGTTCACATATCTTCTTCAACGAACCCGTATACCAGGTCCATGCGGTCCAAGTTTTGTTTTCAGAAGCAAAATAATTAGCAATTTGGCATATTATAAGATTACCAACGGTAGGAGTGTAAATCATATTTTGATCCGATTGTCTACGACATACAACTCTGCTGAGATAAAGTTAATATATTATTACTTTGTGTGTCAGGTTAAATGTCCTTGTCCATTTCCTATTATCAGAAATAGGTATAGAATTGGTCGTGGAAATAAAACACGGAACATTGCAGTCAGTAAGGATTGCACAAAATGAAAGGAACCAACCATCCTATTCACAGTTTATGTGAGTAATAACGATATTGGTCTGAAAAGTTCTAGACCTCGAACAAAGTAATGAGGTAATAATAATAAATAAGTGTGGCCGTCATAAGCTAGTGACCCTGTAGTCCTACTGGGTACAGGGGACCAACAGTTTAACGTAGAATCCGAACAACGGAAGTGTCCTGGCGTACTTCACATTACGCGGCAAACTGTGCCCGAGGTAAAGTCCGGGTTTTGGGCCTCTGAAAATCCCAACCAAGACAGTGATTTGAATCGAGAATTTTTCGATCTCCATTCAGACCCCTTAACCACTGAGCCACCAGGCCTCTCGTTAATGAAGTTATCAGCCAACTTTGAAAATACCGGGTAAGTGCGAGTCGACTTCACGGAACGCCAAAAATCCAACCAAACGGAAGGCCCTGTGCCAAGTGCAAGTGCTATAGGCATCTTTACCGCTCTTATATTGGATGATTTTATGTCAACAAAGAAGATCTTATGGCAGTCCCAAAAAGGTGCTACTCATTAATGAAGTTTGCGACCACGTCAGCCTCCACTATTATTAGTTTAAAAAATAAATGTAGCAGTTACAAATCCAGCTGCTGTACAGTAGCGATTCTGTCAGAGCCCGTATTTGAATTGCGAATATCTGTGTACGGTTTCCACACAGTGCAGACAACACAGAACGTACTACGCACTAGGCTGAACTGCAACTTTCCTCGCGCTGGCAGGAAGGCGGCCTCTTTGAAGTCTCAACAAGGCTGATACACTGACATCTGCCCGACAAAATATGGTCGTTTCCTTCTAAAATAATCCTCTCGCGTAGTCAGAATGTACCAGACGATTCTTTTGGGAAGCTATTTTGTGGTCTGGGCCGTAATGCTAACTCAACCTTTTTTTTTTTTTTATTAAAAAAAGAGAATAAACTCAATTAAGCAAAAGCTTTATACTAGAGACTGTGTATTAAAATTGATGTAAAGTAGCCATTACCATATACTGGACTCACGATATGACCTGTCCCTGAAAAGCTCATCTGCTAGTAAAGTAAATAATAATAATCTCTGAATCTTACGAAAGCACGATGTCTAATAATGAAGTATTCACGGATTTACCGCCAAATTGTGTTTTGAAAACACGATATTTTGATGATTACTCCACCGTGTTCATCAGGTGTGGTGACATCTGCATTGGTCGTCAAAATATCGTGTTTTTAAAGCACAATCCGGCGGCACACCAGTAGAGTTGGAATCGTGCGCCGGGGGAGTCTCCGCTCTTACGATCTCTAGTAGTTATAGAAGGACAATAAAGATGTGTTGATACGTTAATTAATTTCTGTCGCTTGAAACCAGAGTAACTGGTCAATTAGATAATCAACTCATGCTGTTGATACGTTGCCTTTAGGTTGTAACTGTCACCATATAATATATCATTTCAGTTATTATCTCGATGTTTACGAGTGTAACTTCACTACAAATAACAACTCTTTGGAAGATACAACATTACTTTCATTGTCCCTATATTATAGTTTACATCGGATCCGAGGTTGCATAGAGACGCTAAAGCACAGTGAAATATTAACTTTAACTCGCGGATTATCGTAGCGAAATGTGTCCACTGAGTAAACTGAGCCAATAATCTGTTCGAGTTACTATTTCTGAAAACTGGGACTAAGGCGAGCCACGGTTAACAATCGGGAACACCAGCCAATCAGGATGCTGTGTTACCTAGAAACATCGAGAACCTCAACAATAACCTAAACATTATATCGTAACAGTCTAGCAATTATAAACACTGATCAAAACAGTGCTGAAGCTATTTCAAATGTTAGTAGGAATAATTTTAAACTTTTTAGAAGTGATCTGAATTAAACAAATCTTGATCCGTGTGAGATAACGAAGGGTAACTACATATCAATATAAATTATTCTGTCCGCGTATATTTGAGCGGTGTTAAACAAGTCTCTGGAACTAGGAGTCGCTGACGAAGAATATACGGAGGAGTCGCCGGTGAAGAAAATTGCAGTAATTAAGATATGATTAAATCAGAAGTGATGATAATGTTTGGTTTCTATGGTGAGGATCGGGTATGAATGTAGACGGATTTTTTATTATGTTGGTTTAAAAATAAATGGAAAAGGTTTTGAGTTGGAAGCGAAGAGAAGTTTAATGATCTGTTATCGATGGAACTGAAACATTTTACTTTAAATAAAGAAAATCTGTGAAATCAAACAACGTAAACTCCAAGTGATTTATAATATTATTTGTGTTGAATATGAACTGCAAAATGGTAAGTTGTACAACCAATAAAATACCTTGCACCCATTTCATATAAGATCTTGATGTGTCTTACATTAATGTGATATGGCGGTCCGTCAGAAGAAAAGGTTCTACCACTTATTCCTCCTATCGCTAGAGGGCTTTAGAATAGTAAGATTGGGTTTGTTGCCGAGTTTCCTATATCCACAAGTTTGGGAGCAATATCCGTTTGCTCACAGGAATGTTAAGGAAACTTCTATTAGCACTTGGAATGAGATAAGCACTTATATCAAAAGGAATAGATTTGCGGCGCATTTCATAGAAAGGAATCAACAAGGTATGCAGAACGCAGAATTCTTGACAGGTAATCTACAATATATTATAATCCAGTACATTGCTGCAGTTGTGCTTACAAATGATTTCGAACCAAATGTGAAGCAAGCTCGGTCAGGTTCCGGATTCGTAGGTTCAGGCTGATCTCATACTTACTGCATCAGTATCCTCGTAGCAGCCGACCGGGAAGGTTGTGCATCCGGCTCTCTCATCGTGTGCGCGATCAGCTCGTTCGGAAGTTTTCGAGTTCGCGAGTGTGTTTATATTATTTTATAATACATTCAGTCTGAGTCTTCCGAGTGATATAATTAGTATACTACTAAAATATTTCTTGGGACAGCTAAATGATGGCTGACCCGCCTGATACGGGACAGACTATAAAGACGGCATTAGAAACGTGCTACACAAACATCCCAATTCCAGTCTCACAATCAGTGATCTATACCACGAGTGATATGCTACATACTCAAACAGCAAAATCAGCAAACGAGCAGCTATTTACCTCTCACACCTCAGAAGAAGAGCAGCAATGCTATCAACAACTCCAACATCTACAGCAACAACATCAGCAGCGCCAGCAGCAGCAACAACAACATCAGCAGCAGCAGCAACAGCAGCAGCATCAACAGCAGCAGTTACAGCAGCAGCATCAACAGCAGCAGTTACAGCAGCAAGAGCATCAGCAGCGTCAACAGCAGCAGCAACAGCAGCAGCGGCAGTTACAGCAGCAGCAGCAGCAGCAACAACATCAGCAGCAGCATCAGCAGCAGCAACAGCAGCAGCATCAACAGCAGCAGTTACAGCAGCAGCATCAACAGCAGCAGTTACAGCAGCAAGAGCATCAGCAGCGTCAACAACATCATCAACAGCAGCATCAACAACAGAGGCAGTATCTGGAGATGGAAACTGGGCCGGGAGGCGTCCCACAACAGGACCCGCACTTACCTCTAGGCGCAGCCATTCATCACATGGCTCGGAGAGGCGACAATCCTACAATTACGGGTGAGTCAAACCAACCAGTGAAACGTAGATGTGTGCAGAGACCAGAAATGGGGCAGACAAAGGTAGTCCCACAACTAACAGAACAGACGGAAGAAGCAGATATGCTCGATACAACAAGGTCCATCGAGGTTAATCTATCCCTAGCTACGGCACTAGACCAATCTAGTCCTAACCACACGCAGTCTGATTCGATAGCTCCAACTTATAGAAGCAAAGACAATAGATACAACCCTACAGACAGTGGTCCGTACTATATTTTCGTAGAGAGCCTGGATAGGAATGTCGGTAACTTGCATCCAATGGCTATAGGTAAATTAATATTCCAGCATAATAACACTATAAAAAGGGACATTATCAACATCACCTCCATGGGGAAAAACCGTCTTAGAATTGAAGCTAGCACTGCAGGTGTCGCCAATTCAATAGTACAACTAGAAATCTTCAAAACAAAAAACTTAGAAGTTTACATTCCTAACTTCTTGATCCACAAACAGGGAATTATAAGGAATGTGGACACCTCCTTGAGTGAGGAAGAACTTGTACAAGAAATAGTCTCCCCTGTCCCAGTAGTGCGTATTAAACGCTTCACCAAAAGGAGTCAGTCGAACCAAGATCTTGTAGTAGCCATACCAGTTTGTTTGGTATCCTTTCGATCTCAGAGCCTACCGACCCATGTAACGATACTCGGAACCCGATGTGCTGTGGAACCATACGTTTCCCCCGTTATCCAGTGTGCTGTTTGTTTACGGCTGGGCCACCGTCAAGGCCAATGTAAATCTCGTGAGCCACGATGCAGTAGATGTGCTGGCCCCCACTTGGCGGTCAACTGTAATAATCTCTCAACTGCGCCCTCTGTCGTGGCCAACATCATGCTACAGACAGGAATTGCCCAGTATATCTCAAACACCGGGAAGTAAAACAAGCCATCGCGTTCAGAACAAACGCTACTTTTCCTGGCAGAGAACAACAATTTCGTGGCTACGCTCAGGTGGCCTCTTCTACACCACAATTCAGTAGTCACACGGAATTTCCGCCTCTACCAGCACGACTACAGCACTGTCTACCTACTCTATACTCAACACAACAGTCAATGTCACCTCTACTACAGGCACAACCACAACAGCCAGTACTACAGACGCAGCATCTGACCATAACACCACAACAACTACCGACCGCAGACGCGGCACGCCAAGTCGCACAGGCACCATCAGCTCGCAGTGGGGGACCCATGCAAACAGTAGTAAATACACCCAGTGTACTTGAGCTCCCGTTGCTACACAGTTATGAAAATACCGCTGCAGATCCTCCTCGATCTTTACATCCACGAACAGAAAGTTTGCTCTCTATACAGCCAGAATCTTCAAGCTCTGCTCAGCAAAACATTGAACAAAACCTCATCAATAGATATGTCTGGTCAAAAGGACCAAAGTCCTATAAAAACTCTCGGTTTACTAAAGAAAACTCATCTACAAATCTAAGACAACATTTGTTTACATACAATGGTCCCATGTCTCGAATTATCACGAGTAACCAGCATCTCGCCACCCCAGTCAGTCTGATCGAAAACCCTCAAACCGGCACCCTGCCCTGGGAGGGCGCTCAAATCACCCGCAACATACAGCCTGATGCAGTGCAACAACCAAATGCCTTCAACCAACCTGCCGAGATACATTATACCAAAAACAGAACCTTGTTAGAAAAAATATTTAATCTAATTATGCTTCTGATCCAAGAAGCCAAAACTCCAACAGCGGGTACATTTAATCCAACAATAATTTTAGAAACTCTGTCAAATATTCTACAACAAGATGGGAGAAATTAAGCTATACAATGGAACGCTCGTTCAATCAGAGAAAATAGGGAACAATTTCAACTAGAACTATGTGTTAATATCTCTTTATAAAGAAAGCACTTACAATAATAATAAAAAAGGCCTCCATAAATCATGTAATTTACTTACAGTTATACTAAATGTAACGATCCTTGTTGTACATTGGCTGTTAGGAGATTAACATAAAACGTCGAGTGTTATTGTATTGAATGTTATTGTCCATACGAAGATTATACCAACATTGTTTTACTGATTTATTTTATGACCCATTGTGAAATATGACTTTATTATTTTACTTGTTTAAACTAATGTAAATGTTGAAGCTGGCCGTATGGTCGATAGACCGAAGGTCATTAAAATAAATAAAAAAAAAAAATACTTACTGCATGTCCTCCTTCCTGCTGGTGGAGCCACTTAAATACGCAATTCGAGTGGACTGACCTGTTAATACGTTGTATCAGTGTTGCTTTAGCTATAGCAAAAGGTTTGCGAAATTTAGACGCGGTTCAATACAGATAATTTGCATGAGTTGAAAACTGATGAAATGTGCTTGTAGTGTCGCTTTGTAACTAATTAAATGATTTAAATATACTTTAAGTAGGCCGCAAAAAGTGTTTACGCTATGCAATGATGAAGACCTCCATTTAGGGACTACATACTTCATTGTTATTCTGCTGCAAGTAATACAACTAAAGTCAATATTTTAAATACCTTTATGAAATATTGTGTTTCAATACTTTATTTTTGAAGTACTTCTTTATTTAGTATATATATATATTCTTTTTGTATATTTAAATGGTTTAGTAAATTCTTGGATGGTAAAATTAAAAATGTATTATCAAATCATTAAATGGAGTCCAAGAAATTCTGTGACTGCTACGCTGTGTTTAATTCGATACCATTTTTGACTGAACGTATTTATTAATTGTAGCGTCTCTACGGTCATTTACCAATCACCGCGCTACAAAAAGAATTCTTTTACAACATTTAAAAAGCTTAGAACTTTAACCAGATAACTTAACGAAATCGGGTAAAGTGTAATTTTGTATCAAAGAACTTAACATTTGCTCATTCGGCGCCGTGGTGCAATCTTTGGTCACCCCAGGCGTCACCAGTTAAGCTGTCTTCTTTCACTGGTGTGGAACTTGCTTGCTGTGTCTGTTAGTTTCTGTGACAATAGTTCAGAGTGATGTATGGGAAGTATGGGAAAAACCTTCCCAGCAGGCCTACAGTTTATACCAGGTTTCAGGTCCCTGTCAATAGTAGTTTTTCGTGTCAGCTTAAGAAACCACCGTGCATCGCAAATTGCATGATCATGTCGCTCCGCATACTTGACATCTATTTAATAGGGTTTTATCAAAATTCTATTGTAAGTTTCACCTTTATTTACAGTTTTCGCTGAGTTCCGAAAACAACTTGCGCGGTTACAAAATGACGCTCGATGTATTGGAATAAGTTTGGCAGCAAATTGATTGTGGCACTTTAGGGATCCTTTAATTTATCTCAATAATTTTACAAAATTGCCAAGTCTTTTTCGAGGCTACCAGCATTTAATACTCATCAAACATTTTAGTAAAATTAGTTTGAAATAGTATCTACCAACTAGAAGATAGAGAGAGGTTACCGACGATGCTGAGATGCACGAAGTGGCTGCGAACTGGCTGGGTGCTGACTTGGCACTCGTAGACGCCGGCGTCGTGACGCTGCGACCACTTGATGCTCAGAAAGTGGTCGTGGCTGGCCTGAAACCACTGGTCGCTCATGTACGTGTAGCCTCCAATACCTCCAACAACCTGGATGTGGATGTCGCGGTGTTGAGCGCACGACACCTGCGAGAACACAAAAATGTGTGAGAAATCGTTCATTATATTCAAACAGAAAGCAACAGTATATGTTATATCTTTAAACAAGCAATTCATACATATATATATATATATGTATAAGAATTTTCTAAACGGATGTCTTCCCTGCAAAAATGCGATTTTACAGAAAACGAATAATTCTTGTATTTGGCATCTCGAAAACGGCTCTAACGCCATCTCGTAGATGTTTTAGGTACCAGTAAGCCTACTAATATTTGTTACATTCCTCTTTGGTTCGATCAAGGAACTCTTAAATCTTTAACCGAACAATTCATGTACACTAGCTGAGTGCTGACTCATGCGAATATTTCGCACAGTATCGTGATCAGTCACCTGATGGTAATATAATAATAAGGAAATAAGTAAATGCAAGTATTTTTTAATGAAATGTATTTTATTTTGAAGTGTAGTAATAAACATCAATTTTAACTGTAAAAGGTCTTTATCATCAAATACTACATGTTTAATTGTTTAACATTTAAAAATCAAATATTTAAAATAATATAATGGTTTTTCAGATGTCATTTTGTCAATCATCTATATTTTCCAAAACTTCTTTGAAAACAATACTTAGCAATTATAATGCGATCACCATTGTCTTTTTGACCGTATGTGTCTTTAACACAAAAATAAATATTAATTAATCTACAAACTCGTGAAAACGTCACGTATAGGTGTCCATACGAAAAAACAGGTTCTGATAAATACAATCCTGCCTTGTGGTTTATTAATGACCATAGTGAAGATTACGTCTATGTGAAGTTGTTTTCTTATCATTTAGAAAGGTAGGGTTGATCAGAAGAAGTGAGGTTAATGCGAGGTATGAGCAAAGCTTTATTCGATGAATGAATTTAGCACTGCTGATGTATTCCTCTAAGTGAATTATGACAAATTTTGCACTGTTAATTAACCCCGGATTAACATTAAGATTTCAATTAAACATAATAATAGCATTTTTCTATAAAGCAATTTATGAGGTGTTAAACCAGAAGATCTCGGAAATGGCTCCTGCGATTTGGATGAAATTTCATACGCTTTTCAAGTTTGTAACACGATTTTACAAAAAAAAAAAAAGAGCAATTCTTGTACTTGTTATCCCAGAACGGTTCTAACCGCATCTCGTAGAAGTTTCTGGTACCAGTAAGTCTACTGATGTTAGTTAAGCTTCTCTTTGGTTAAAGCATGAAACTGTGCACCTCAAAATTTCTAGGAAGCCTTCAAGAATAACATTTTACTTTAATCAAACTTTACCCAAAATTTTGCATATTTAACAGAAATCGAAAGATGCCGAGCGAAGATTGGTCACCTAGGTATTCACTAATAAATAGGCATATCATAAACCTCCTTTCTTGGTATATTCAGTGAGGCGTAGCAGGAATCGCTTCTTGAATTTGTCAAAAAATGGCATAAGGAATGAGGAGTTGGAAGTCATTTGACTTGAGAAGAAGCCATCCTTCGTTATGAATAGACAAAAGGACTTCACGCGCGCGTGATATTGGACAGACATAAAACTGTTTCACACAGGTTCACCTAAAATCAATTCTTGACTTGTCTGAACTTTCTCCTTGTTCGCCATGGACACAATCTTCGTTGTGTTAGCACGTTGTAATGTCATTTGGGACTGTTCTCCGTATCATACGATTTTTCAGTTATTGACGATGTAGATACAATTATGGACCTGCTACCTTCAAAGAGGTACAGCGGTGTTCAAATTCAGCGAGATACATTATAACTGTTGAAAATAAAGGTGAGGAGTCTCCCGTAAAATATTATGACCCGGCAATGAATTTCCTTTACAGTGAATTTTATAAATGCATGAGAAACTTGTTTGTCCAGTTTTGGTAATAAACTTGAAACATCTTTATTAAAAAATTATTTGATTGAATGACTTGCTATCTTATATATGTTCTTATGACAGTTGTACCAAACAAGAGGAAACCACCTCTTATGTCCGTCGTGGAGAAGGCAAATAAATACTGTAATGCCACAAATCTCTCGCTACGAAATTCAGAATAACTTTTTAGTTAATTCTCGTTTGTGAACAAAGTTCTTATATACCTCTAGATATTGTAACGGTAGTAATTTTTCTGCATTAATATTATTTCTTGTATTTAACTTAATACTTTAATATGTTACGAGCGCTGCATGTATGTTACATATTAATACAAAACTCTTATCACGGCGTTTCCACGAAATATCTACGGCGCGGACCCAACTTCTGCCTTTCTTTTCTTTATATCTCTATAATCACCCACAGAGAACTACTGCTATTGTTATACTAACCTCTGAAGACAACGACTTAATAATAATGAATCTTTCTTCTTGGTTGTAAGTGATCTGAATATTAATTATCCAGAACACTGACACCCTTGACGAGAGATCCAACAGGCAGCAACGACGGCTCAGTGGTGGCCTGAAGTTACCAACACAGGACACCTCAAGTGGCACAAATTCACAGACTTTTTCCTGTTTACAGTTTTGTTATTATTATTATGAATACTTCACTACCACACCGTCGTTCTTCCAGGAGCACTGTATGCGACGGAGACATCATTAACGGTAAATGTCAAAGGAATAGAAAAAATAGAAAGACAGATACTGAGAAAAATATTCGGTCCCAAAATCCAAGATGGCATCTGGATGCGCAAAAGCTCAGAAGAACTGTATTCACTGACCGAAAGATTCACCTCACTTGCACGGAAAAGACGCATGAAATTTTATGGACATATAGCACGAATGGATGACTCACGACTTACCAAGAAAATTTTCCACATCGTCAACGGTCCGCGACAAAACAAAGCACGCTGGTTTGTAGAAACCCAGAAGGACCTCGCAGAAGCCAGCCTTGACCCATTGACATCCACACGCAGTAAATATAGACAATTGATCACCTCACATAAATTTGCCCCTAAGAGCCCTACATCAAAAAATCTGAAACTCAGAAATGCACGGACACAAGAGAGACGTCAAGCCCACAGCGAAAGGATGAGGAAGTTTTGGGAAAATAAGAAGAACAGCAAGAAGAATAAGAAGGACAATGCAAATTAATGGTTCCACGCGCTCCTTAGTGGGCTAAACGATATAATAAATAATAAAATTATGAATACATATGCGTTATTCAGTGCGTGGCCGTCTCTGACGTGGGACCAAACGGGTAACACCGACGGTGCAGTGGGAGTTCGGAGATATTCTGCAGTTTCCGTCATGGAACAGTTGCATTGGCAGATAACTTCCGATGTACACCGTATCCTCGTATGTGAGAATGAGGTTTTACTGGCGTATGGCTGACAAAAATTCTTCTCGAGTATTTTGCCGGATAAGTTCTTCTATCCACAAAGTTTCGGCAGCAACATGAGCTGCCTTCTTCAGGTGAGATGTTATAGCGAAGCTACCTCTGCAACGACACAGCACCGACTGTCGGTGCTGTGTCTACACAGAGGTACCTTCGCTATGAAATCTTACCTGATGAAGGTATCTGAGGTTGAGGCCGAAACGTTGTGTACTAAAGAACTTATCAGGTAGAATATCCAAGAAGAATTTATATCCCCGTATCCGTAGGATATTGGGGTCCGGGCTAACTAGTTCGGGAATTCATCAGTTATGGATCTCCCTCAGACCAAATGGGCGATTTTTTTTTTTTTTTTTTTTTTTTTAGCACAACAACTTACCCCCATAACGTTGGCCCTGGAACCATCTGGGACGGAAGCTGGAGGTCATTGCCGATTTCTGTCTCCACTCTCTTCATCGTCTGTGCTATGTCCTAGCGCAACAGAAACTAGAGTTTACGTATATAAAACAGTTCTGGAAGAACATTTTTTTCATCGTATCCAGTGTCTCGCGTTTTGAAGAAATTAGATTATCGTAAATTTGTAATGATATTGTGAAAAGCTCTAACAGCCACGTGGAACATGTGGCTGTAAAATAAAGGATGCCGAGTACACTATTGCGGAACATGTTTTCTTTTTTGTCGACAACGAGGTCATTTGAGGGTAGACTGAATTGGGGACAAAGCTTGGAAGGAATTCAGCCACGTCACAGGAAGATGACGAAGAAATAAATAAAATATTCGCTTAAATTGAAGGATTAATCCAATATTTGAAGGGGGAGAAAAATTTAATAATCATGGGTGATTGGAATGCAATAGTGGGAGAAGGAAAAAAGGGGAATACTGTAGGATCTTTTGGTCTAGAAGAAATAAATGAGCGAGGAAGCAGATTGTTAGAATTTCCTGAAACATATAAGCTAGTTGTGACAAACACACTGTTTAAGAACCATGCAAGAACGATATACACCTGGAAACGTCCTGGAGATACAGGCAGATATCAGCTAGATTATATCATGGTCAAATAGAGATTCAGGAATCAAGTTCTGGAATGTAAAGTGTACCCAGTAGCAGACATAGACTCTGACCATAATTTGATAGTAATTAAGTGCAGGCTGAAATTGAAGCGAATAAGGAAGCAGTATAAACAGAACAGATTGGAAGCGAATTAACTAAAACAATCTAGCATGAGAGAAAAATTTGCAGAATTGGTAGACTTAGGTCTAAGAAGTAACTCTGAGAGGCGCTCAACCGAGGACGAATGGACTGCATTAAAGACCAAAATAATGAAAGCTGGTAAAGAAACATTAGGCTTTAGGGAACAAGCTGCCCGAAAACCTTGGATCACAGAAGAAATTTTGGAAGCTGATGGATCACAGGAGAAGGTACAAAAATGCTCGGGATGAAGCAGGAAGAAAGCAATACAGGCAATTTAGAAATCAAATAAATAGGAAATGCAAAAAATAAAAAAATAATTGCTAGAAGAAATGTGTGAAGATGTAGAAAACGAAATGGTCGTAGGTAAAGTAGATGTTGCATATAGAAAGATCAAACAAAATTTTGCAAAATGAAGAAATGAGGTCGTGAACATTAAAGCTACCGATGGGAAACCACTTTTAAGCTCAGACGATAGAGCTAACCGATGGAAGAAATACACTTAGAAACTTTATGAGACTTGAACAATAGTGTGATCGAAAAGAAAGACGATGTCGACATTGATGACTTAGAAGATCCTGTTTTGAGGAAAGAATTTAATAAAGCTCTGAATGACTAGAAAGCAAATAAGGCAGTTAGAATTGATGAGATCTCTGCAGAACTTCTTAATTCCCTATGAGAAGAAGGAATCGAAAGATTATTCGAGCTGATATCAAAAAGTTATGAAACAGGAGAAATTCCAACTGATTTTAATAAAAATATCATCTTCACCCTTCCAAAGAAAGCACAAGCCCACAAATGTGAGAATTATCGCACCATTAATCTAACATCACATGCTTCAAAATTACTGACCAGAACAATATACAGAAGGATGGAAAGGGTAGTAGAAGAGAATGTAGGTGAAGATCAGTTTCGGTTTAGCGAAAATCGCGGTACTAGGGAAGCAATTCTGGCTTAATACTTGAAGGGCGGATAATGAAAAACAAAGGTACTTTTATGGCGTTTGTTGATTAGAAAAAGCTTTTGATAATGTTGGGTGGACAAGATGTTCAAAATTTTAAAGAGGTCTAAAGAGCCAAGATAGAAGAATACTCTATAACCTATATATGAATCAAGTGGCCATAATCAAAGTAGAGACTCACGAGACACATGCAGAAGTTAAAAACTGTGTGAGTTAAGGTTGTAGTCTATCCCCGTTAATATTCAGATTGTATGTAGAAGAAGCAATAAAGAAAGTAAAGTAAAATTTCCATGTGGCATAAGTGTTCAGGTAGAAAAAATCAGTATGCTACGTTTTGCTGATGACATTGTCTTGTTAGCAAAGAGGGCTGAGGATATCGAGAAATTACTGAATGGCATGAACAAAATACTGAAGGAAGATTCTGAACTGAATATAAGCAAGACAAAAATGATGAAATGTTAGCAGAAATGATACCAATACTAGTAGATTAAATATAAAAATAGGATCGTATACAATAGGAGAAATAGATGAATTCTGTTACTTGGGAAGCAAAATTACAACCGGTGGCCGAAGCAGGAATGATGTTAAAAGTAGAATAGCACTAGCAATAAAGCCTTTTATGAAAAAGAGAAACCTTTTTGTTTCAAATATTGATCTAGGAGTTTGAAAGGACTTTTTAAAACTCTATGTTGCGAACACAGCACTTTACGGTAGCGAAACATGGACTTTAGGAATACCGGAAAGAAAGAAAATTGAAGCATTTGAAACGTGGTGCTTCCGAAGAATGCTGAAAGTTAAGTGGACTGACATCGTAAGAAATGAACGAGTTTTGGAAATGATGGGTGAGGAAAGAAGTTTGTGGAAGAATCTTACAGGAAGAAGAGACAGGCTGGTAGGTCATATTTTGAGACATGCTGGATTGGTTAATTTGCTTATGGAGGGAACAGTCGAAGGTAAGAACTGTAGAGGAAGACAGAGATTAGAATATATGAAACAGATAATTGAGGACGTGGGTTGTAAGGGGTATGTAGAGATGAAGAGGTTAGCATAGGATAGGAAGGGATGGCGGATTGCATCAAACCAGTCAAAAGACTGACGACAGCATAATAATAATAATAATGTGTGTTCAGCGATATCTTCGCCAATTTTTAACAGATTTAAGTGAAATTTTTTTAGTGTGCAAAAGTATACCTCCAAAGTGGTCCCATATGAAGTTTCATTGAGAAATCACCCCTTCTATCCTTTTCCAACTGTCAATTTTTTATACAAATATGTATTTTTTTCCGATTTTGATGTAACTTTTGACAAGTATAGTCAAAAATAAAAGGAAAAAATACTGTTTACTTTTGGTTAATAAAACAGAACCTCTTTCCCACTATCCACCACCTTAATTTTTGCAATTTTCTTTCTACAAAACTACTGTCGACACCATTTAACTTATCTCCATTAAAGTTGGCATATACATATAATTTTTCAAAGAGTAGTTTTCTGACAAACACCGTTTACACCTCTTAATTTTACAGAAAATTACATTTCTTATCTGATTTTGATTAAACTTTGCACATGTATACTTTAAAACAAAGGGAAAAATCCTGTCAACATTAGATAGATAGATAGATATGTTCACTTTGATCCCATGTGAGAATAATCTCAGGGATGTGGAACAGTACATACACTTATTAGTAATGTAAATATTACTATATAATTGATAATATTATATATTGACAAGAAGTTAGTTACGACCCATTAGTATAACCAATATTTCCTGCAATCTACAAATACAATCCCGAGTTAGTTAATACGTATTATGTGGAACAGTGTATAAACTTGTTACCATCATCTAACAACCAGTTATTTTCTTACCAACCAGTTACCACAACTCATAAGCAGTCAATTACTTAAAAACCTGTTAGTATCATAATTTTTTACAGCAGTTTTTGAGTGGATGCTATCCCATGTTAGTTACTATATATAAGTGAAATTTTGTAAACAGTGTAATTACTTCATTTGTCAAAAGATTTCAACAGAAAGAAAAACCATATATTATTTTAGTAATTGTGGACAACTTTGTCACCTTCCCCTTCCATACACCATATATACTATTTTTATCAGTCATTCTTAGTTACCATATTCCAAGAAGAAAAATCTTTCACAGAGTAAAATGGATTCTGAGTAGAAACTCTTTCAGTTTGGACTTAAAGTAGTTGGGTTTTTTGTAGATAACATTTAATTTCTGTTTGTAAGACATTGAATAAGGAAGCTCCAGTAAATGTTAACCCTTTCTGTACAATTGACAGTGATTTGTAATCCTTGTGAATATTATATTTATTCCTAGTATTATGGCTATGTATGTCAGCATTAAGATTGAAGTGTTCAGGATTTTCCACTACAAATGATAGTACGGAGTATACATACTGTGCTGGCATTGTTAGTACACCCAGGTTTTAAATAGATTTCTGCACGACGTCTGTGGGCTTGCTCCACAAATAGTTCTTTTAGCACGTTTTTTGCAATTTAAATACCCTCTGTGCTTGTGACGAGTTTCCCCAGAATGAGATGCCATAAGTGAGCAGGGAATGAAAATATGCAAAATATACTAACTTTCTGGTTTCTATATTAGCTATTCTAGATATTACCCTCAGTGAAAATGTTGCAGAATTCAGTTTTTTAAGAAGCTGTTGAATATGCTGTTTGCAGTTCAATTTGTTATCTACACATATACCCAGGAATTTTGTGAAATTACTTTCATTGATTGCTTTTCCTTCTGATATCACATTATATCTGTCCTTTGTTTTATTTTTTGTAACAACTGAAGTAACTGTGTCTTTTCTTTTAGTTTGTTAGCATTAAACCACCTGTTAATTTTTTTTATAGCATCATTTGCTGTGTTTTCGAGGTTTTGTGCTGATGGGTCTTTCAACGATATGCTGGTATCATCTGCAAAGAGTACCATGTGTTCATTATCACCTAGTATATGTGGGAGATCATTTATATAGATTAAGAACAGCAGAGGGCCAAGAATTGAGCCTTGAGGCACACCACATTTAACTATACCCCATTCTGAGTTTATAACATTTCCTGTATTAGTATCTTTCAGTGATACACATTGCTTTCTATTTTCCAGATAAGGTTTAAACCAAAGTCCTGGCTTACCACTAACTCCATAGTGGTCTAATTTACCTAGTAGAATCTCATGATCAACACAGTCAAAAGCCTTAGCAAGATCACAGAATATACGTAGGGAATTTAATTTTTTATGCATTGATTCCAGTATGTTGTTTACAAAAGCAAAATTTGCTGAATCTGTTGAAACGCCTTGTCTAAAACTAAACTGTACTTTACTGAGTAGGTCATTCTTTTGTAGATGTGCATACACCCTTCTGTACATTGCTTTTTCAAATATTTTTGAAAATGTTGGTAGAAGTGAAATTGGTCTGTAATTCTCAATTTTTGAGGTATCACCCTTTTTATAAAGCGGTTTGATTATTGACTTCTTGAGTGAGTCAGGGAAGATACATTCTTCAAAAAAAAAAAAAAAAAATACAAATATGACTAATAACTCTACAAATGCTGGTGTTACATTGTTTCACTACATGGGTTGAAACCTCATCATAACCAAATGACTTTTTATTTTTGAGGTATTTAATAATTTTTTTCAATTTCATTTTGACTGGTGGGAAATAGAGACATAGGTGCTGTTTTTGGTGACAAGGATTTAAGTATTGCTATAGCATCCATATTCCCATTATATTTTCCTTTTATTTTGATCATAACGCTTGAAGAGGTCAACAAAACCAACATTGGTGTGAGTGGTGTTTTTAGCAATGTTGTCAATGTCTATTTCAACACAATAATTGAGATTTCTGGGCAGACTATTTCCAGGACCCCCAACTATAATTATATGATCCTCTTTAGTAAAATCTTTCCCCAGGTTTCTGACCAAAAAATTAAAAAACCACCCCCCTCTCCCCATTAAACCGCTTAATTTTTATACACACCCTCAATTTTTATCCTGTTTAGATAGAACTTAGCAAATTTTTACTATAAAACAAAGAGAAAGAAGTCAACTTTTGGTTTGCAATAACTGAACCCCTCTCCCCGTCTCCACCCCTTGATTTTTGACAATTTCCTTTTTAAAAAGCTTCAATCGACACCGTTCGACTGAACTTTATGAAAGTTGGCACATATATGTATTTTCTTATGGATAAGATTTCTGGCCAAAAAATCCAAAAACTGCCCTAGCTCTCCTTTTACATCCCTTAATTTTTGTGCAAACCCACATTTTAATCCAATTCGGTGGAACTTCGCATGGGTATACTTTAAAACAAATAGAAAAAGAAAAATACTGTCCACATAACTTTCACAAAAACGCAGACCCATCTCCCTTTCTACCCCCTTAATTACGGTCAATGTTCTTTATATAAAGGTACTGATTCTATCTGATTTTGAAAGAAGTATGCACATGTATACTTCAAATCAAAGGGAAAAATACTGTCTGCATTTGATTTCGAGAATTCAAACCTCTCTCCCTCTTTCCACCCCTTAATCTACACAAAGCTACAGTTTCTATCCGATTCTGAATGCTTTAAAACATACAGAACAATCATTTTTAAATTAGGTTGCAGAAGTCCAACCCTTCTTCCCCCACCCCTCCTAATTTCCAATGTTCTTTATAGATACCCACAGTTTTTAAATGATTTAGATGGCACACAGCACATGTGTACTTAAAAACAGAGAAACTTAGAGAGAGACCCATCCGCTAACTCCCCTACCCCATTTAATTTTTGCAGATGTTTTTCACACAATGCTACAGTTATTATCTGGTTTCGAAGGAACTTTGCACATTTATACTTTAAAACAAAGAGAAAAATACTGTCCACACTAGCTTTACAAAAACCAAACTACTCTTCGTCTTCATATTAAATGTTTAATATACATACCTACAGTTTTTATCTCATATCAATAGAAATTTACTTTAAATCAATCGGAAAAGGCAGTCTATATTTGGTATACAAAAGCCCAATCCCTTTTCCTCTTTACCCCCACCCCTTTTATTTTCCATTTTTTTTTAAAAAATTCACATTTTTAAATCCCGTCAAAATCAATTAAGTTATTTCTAAGTCATGGCAGAATATTTATAAAATAATTGTATCCTAATGTCCCAACATGTACTTCAGATATCAACTAGGAACCCAAGCTATCACGTTGTGAAAACCAATTAAAAATCTATATTTACTGTGTGACGCCGGAACAAACAAATATATTCCAGAGACAGATTTGTGTATGTGCTATGTATTAATGCCCAGATGTTTGGATTATCGAGCAGCAGCTTTAACAGATGTTATGATTAGATCGAAACACAGCCTGGACCAAGAGGTAATCTGACATTCCTTAACACATTTTTTTTTTTTTTTTTTTTTTTTTTTTTTTTTTTTTTTTTTTGGGAGCAAGCGCTTTAACCACTGAGCAACCAGGAAAAAATGAGAACTGCTGTGGCATATTTAAAATACAAAACAAACTATAATACCACTAAAAATTTAAAAATAAAATAATTGTTTAAAATGACATAAAAACATCATTCAAAAAAAGCACACTAAACATTTTAATATAACTTTATACCTTGCTTAGAAAAAGTAAATCTAAAAATCCACAGTTTTAAATCCCGTCAAAATCAATTAAGTTATTTCTAAGTCATGGCAGAATATTTATAAAATAATTGTATCCTAATGTCCCAACATGTACTTCAGATATCAACTAGGAACCCAAGCTATCACGTTGTGAAAACCAATTAAAAATCTATATTTACTGTGTGACGCCGGAACAAACAAATATATTCCAGAGACAGATTTGTGTATGTGCTATGTATTAATGCCCAGATGTTTGGATTATCGAGCAGCAGCTTTAACAGATGTTATGATTAGATCGAAACACAGCCTGGACCAAGAGGTAATCTGACATTCCTTAACACATTTTTTTTTTTTTTTTTTTTTTTTGGGAGCAAGCGCTTTAACCACTGAGCAACCAGGAAAAAATGAGAACTGCTGTGGCATATTTAAAATACAAAACAAACTATAATACCACTAAAAATTTAAAAATAAAATAATTGTTTAAAATGACATAAAAACATCATTCAAAAAAAGCACACTAAACATTTTAATATAACTTTATACCTTGCTTAGAAAAAGTAAATCTAAAAATCCACAGTTTTAAATCCCGTCAAAATCAATTAAGTTATTTCTAAGTCATGGCAGAATATTTATAAAATAATTGTATCCTAATGTCCGAACATGTACTTCAGATATCAACTAGGAACCCAAGCTTTCACGTTGTGAAAACCAATTAAAAATCTATATTTACTGTGTGACGCCGGAACAAACAAATGTATTCCAGAGACAGATTTGTGTATGTGCTATGTATTAATGCCCAGATGTTTGGATTATCGAGCAGCAGCTTTAACAGATGTTATGATTAGATCGAAACACAGCCTGGACCAAGAGGTAATCTGACATTCCTTAACACATTTTTTTTTTTTTTTTTTGGGAGCAAGCGCTTTAACCACTGAGCAACCAGGAAAAAATGAGAACTGCTGTGGCATATTTAAAATACAAAACAAACTATAATACCACTAAAAATTTAAAAATAAAATAATTGTTTAAAATGACATAAAAACATCATTCAAAAAAAGCACACTAAACATTTTAATATAACTTTATACCTTGCTTAGAAAAAGTAAATCTAAATGTACAATATTTTACATTACTGTTATTGAAATTTTTACAATAATTAGTTATTTTTGGAGTCGCTGCCATCCAAAGCAAGAAAAACAAAAAGATAAAAACAATAACTAATAATAATAATACATGAAAAATCATGTTATTACTTACGTTCAATTAATGCTTTGAAACTTGTTTCAACAAAACTGAACTATACGCCGATGTTATACTAGCTGTAAAGCTTATCAACTGACACTGTAGCGCCAGAGATATGCCTGGATAATCAACAAGGCTGTGCTACAGATTAAAATACTGTTAATTTGTTCCCCTAAACTGTCTCCCGCAATAACACTATCTGCCTCACAATATGCTGTTAAAAATTTGGATTTTTTGTTCGTACTCTCCGTTTCGCCTCGAACACCACATAAAGTTCAGTAATTCGATCTTCGCGATGTGACAGTTGGCACCGACTCCAAAAATAACTAATTAATGTAAAAATTTCAGTAACAGTAATGTAAAAAATTGTACATTTAGATTTACTTTATTCTAAGACAGGTGTAAAGTTATTTTAAAATTTTAGAGTGCTTTTTTTGAAGGTGGTTTTTATGGTTTTTTAAAGCTATTATTATTATTTGCGTATAATGACTCAGAGTGAGCGGAAAATCCAAGTGTTAAATACGCAACACATAATATTTACGATCATGGTACACAGAGTACTAAATAGATTTTACTCAGATCGCTTACGCAGTACACTGAGACAAGTATCCATCGAACATTTTTTATCAACAAGGAACTAATAAAAGTATATGTATGATGGGGAAGAAACGTTATGTTTTTCTAGCATTTAATCACTGGAAATTTTTTATAAGGACAGTATCTTTCATATGTCGTCACTCGTGTTACTGGCGTATTTACCGTATATGCTTGGAAGAGTATCAGATTGAGGAATAAAATGTCTTAAACATCAGGAGACTATAAAACTCTCTTCAAAGAACGATTTTCTTTACCTGATATGCAGGAAATCGTTGCTTACATCTGGCTTTCGGGTTTGTTGATATTGACAATTAGCTTTAGGTTTCGTATTACGATGGTTACGTTAATCATACTCCAACTGAACTTCAAGCTACGTTCCGCACGGTATATCAAGGCGCAATTTGCACCAACCTCATTACGTTCTACACCTTGGTTGATGTTAATTTATTTCCTCTGTGATGTCCCACAAACAACTGTAGCTGGTGTCGAGCCCACCACATACCTCCTTTTAATGCAAAGATTTTTGACATTTACAGGTTGTTGCCGCTAATGTGATTCACCAGCAGAGACTTCACTGATCAGCGATGTGGCGAGGATTATCTCGTACACGGAATTTTTCGTCAGGGCAGCAGTGGTCTGAATAATAAATAAAAATTATTCAGATTCTTGCTGTCCCTGATGAGGAATTCAATTGCAACAACGTCGGGGCAATATGACTATGGCGATATTCTGCAGTTTCCATCATGCAACACCTATAATAGCATAAAACTAGTAACTTAGAGAGCTGTTATTTCTCAACAGTGGCAGCCTATTATCGTATGTATTAACACATGGGACGGAGGCAAAAACGTCGAATAATCTCTGACCTGTTAGCGCAGAGATTAATTCCTATTGTCATTCTCTTCGTTGTCAGAGCGGAATCGCAGTGCGACGAAACCAAGCAATAATGTTTGGGATTGTCAGTTGGATAGTTTAGGGTTTGATTCCAGATTTCGCGTTGTCCACGTTTTCCAGAAATCACTGGAAGGAATGCAGGAATTGTTCCATCATATCATTCGTTATCAGTTTCCCTCCCTTTTGTTCCTCGCCATTCCTTCTGTTATGATCTCGTCGAGCCGTGAATCTCAAATAAACCATGTTCTTTGCTAATGAGAATTTGTGTTTACTGTATCTCCTCAGCTTATCTTATTTCATTTTTTTGGAGCGTAAATCTCAAGTTAGCTTCTGTTTACATATCCGCCACTGGTAAATTTGAATGTGTTGATTGAGGGTAAATCTCATATATATATCATCTTAAAGCTGATGGATGATAAGACATTTGAAACTTTAATTACCCTTACCTATGTATAAGCCTTTGTTTCTTCCGTGCGAGTCACATTGTCTTCCTTAATCATCACCTCAACACTGATTACCATTAAGTTAACACTGATGCTACATAATTATCAACGCATTTCCCCTCGCTTAGGTTACATGGTCTTGGTGCGTCGATAAAAAACGATACATCAGCTACGAAATAGCGGAATTTTATTGGCGTTCTACTGTAATGCTAGTTCTCACACTGATCCTTTATCACTTGTATTTTATGAGCTTTATATATATTTTGTCGACACCGAATTTGTCAAAAGAATCAGAACAGTGGATTTTTTTTTCTTACTAAGAGGACCGATGATATATAAACGAAATGAGTACGTGTTAAAAATCAAAATCGCTATACACATTCTCACTGCACTGTTGGATCGCGTCAGGGCAAGCCAGGTAGATCTGAAGATCGAGCCGCTACCGATCGATACCTGTCAAGGCTGGAGTTCTTCGGCTTGAGCTCATCGAACAGCTAACGTGAACTTTGAGCAATCAGGTCGGACCAGAATGGACGACGAACGTCTCATAGAGCTTGTTCAGGGTTTTAGTAAACTGTATGATTTTACTCAAAAATATTTCAATTCATCTCACAAAACTACCCTTGGTTAGAGATGGCAAAAACGTCGACAATGTAAGCAAATAATAATTATATTTCACAGTATTTTGCAACAAGTAAAATCATCGCAAAATACTGATTATTTTATATGTTTAAAATATTTAAAATACGATTTATTCCTCCTTTCTTTGTTAAAGTAGTATACAAAATTTTGGTAAACTGAATCTGTAAGGCTTAAACAATAGTAAAGTAATTTTTAAAGGATAAATTCTTTATTTATTTCTTAAAAGCTGTGAATTGGCCAGACTTTGCCTGTCCGGGAGTGTGAATGCTACTGCCGAAATCCTGCATTGCGAGCTGATCTGACATGACATATCTTGATCTACAGTGTGAATCAGCCTTAACACTTTACTGGAAATCTATTTCATGCACCTATTATTTGTTCAGCGGAAATTAATTTTTGTGCAGATGATCACAGACTCCACGTTTCATTTTGTTGTTATAAGTTCTCGGCCATCTTCTAATGTTGTTCTCACTGTTATAAACTATTATGACTGATAATTATGTTTCCATAAAATGTATGAAATATTCCACAAATGTTTGTTGATTCGGAGTTATTTTTGCTAAAAAATAATAAAAAATATATGTTTTTGCGGATGACCGACTTCGAATGCTGAGTTATATTTCACTAGTTAGAGATATAATATCCACAAAGTTTAAAGGTTATTGTTAATTGGATGTAATGGAATAATATTCTCTGTAGCTTTTTTGTTTACTTACCACTAATGTGTGTCACGAATAAGTTGCGTAACTCCGAACTATTAAATTTGTCGTTAGCACAGAGATGAAATACTCTTTAAGCAACGTATAGTAGTAATAAATAAAACTTGTTTAGAAGTCTCTCTTTAATTGTCCTTAAAAAATATTAACAACTTTCTTACAATCTAATTTTCAATGACAAGGATAACTGAAACAAGCTGGAGAAGTCGCATTCAGTTGAAATTAATTTTAAGCTCAAACATGGCTCGAGATTCAGATTATTATGTTTTTCTGTCGCCATAGCAGAAAATCCATAGCTGTAAATTGAATTAAAAAAACAATGCATTTCTGGATTACGTAGAATATTTAGATTTAGGCTTCCGTCTAAATTTCCCCGCAGAGGCTTTAATGGCACTGTCTGTTTATCAAACAAAGACTTTGTAACATTACAGTTACCTTCCGCCGGCTACAAAGTAGTGTCTCTGAAGCGGAGAAATACATTCTTTCTAAGTCAGTGGTATGCGAATTGTCGCAGAGCGCGGAGCGCGGCTCAGGCTGTGAAGGCATTGACCTTACTGTATGATGTAGTTTCGTAAGTGTAACTGTGTTTAAGAAGAATTTCATGTCGTCAATAGGAACGGTAATTGTGAACGCCAAGTTGTGATAGTGGATGATTTAGCCGGAAGGCTATATGAATTATAATTTTCCTTTTGTCTCAAGAACTCTGTAATCTTTTGGATACGAAGATTCAATTAACCTTTTACTTTGAAATTTTATAGTGGCCAAACCGTTCAAAAGTGTTAACGTGCTTTATTAATAAACTTGTAATGGACGTAATGATTCTTATTAACGAACTTAATGACCTTTATTAATTGTTCTTATAATTACTGCTTAGGACGGCTTTGGTTTCATTATCTGGCGACCGGCGGCACAACGAACTATATAAAATTAAATTAGTTGGCTTAGAGAACTGTGACATTGAGTGAAAATATTTCGAGAGGTACCAAGTTACCAACTACACAACTTTAAAATTAAAGGTCTTACAACTTCTCTCAAAAGCAATATCCCTATCCTTTACACCGTCTCAATTCGACTACTAGTGGCTATGCCTGTCCAATCTAGGGAGATGCTGCTGGGTCGGGCTGAGACTGGGATTCGAACAGGGTACCTTTCGATCTCCTATCAGATGTCTTAACCACTGGGCAATCAGGTTTGAACGTTACGCTCCGAGTAGCAGCCGGAATATCCCTTGCTTGTAGGCTAAACGCCGAACAGCAGCCTTACTTCTAGGCTACACGCTCTACAGCATGTCTCCCAGCCAAGACACTAAATGGTCACGATACCTTATATTCTTACTTAAAATTTGAGATAAAGTAAGTACGTCTATTGTAGACTGTGCACCTACTTTGTACCAAATTTAATTCCCCTTACCAGCATTTTTGCCTTTCATTCTTCCGTCCGACCGTATTTTTATTATTATTATTTTTTACTGTTTTCCGAAATTATTAACGGGGTGGTTGCGGTGTTACCACCTTCAGCCTCAAAAATACAATTTAAATAAACAAAATAACACAACACTCATTACTACGAAGTTGTATACAAGATTAACACTGTTCGTAGATAGATGGTAATGCGCTTTCCCTGTTTTGGGTTCCATCGTCTTGATCTGTGGACAAAAAGTTAAGCATCACAAACGAAATATCGGAATTTTGTTGGCTTTCTGCTGTAATGCTATTTCTAAATCTGATCCTGTGTTACCGGTCTTTTACAAGCATCCTTTGTGTTTGTCAAAAGCATAGGAATACTACATTGTTTTACTATGAGGACTGGCGTAATATGAATAAGAATATTGACACAGGGACGCGTTGGTTTATCGATGATAAATGTGTTTCTACTATCGTTTGTTTACTTATTATCACGATTCGTAAATAGCGGACCACGTGTTTAGTATACATCACATGATTATTAATATTGTAGTACATAATTGCCTAAGGTCAGCACATGCTTTGCTCACATCGAAGGGGTAAATCGGCAATGATTCACTTTGGAATCCTCAACTTTAAAAGTGGTATACGTATCCTTGTGAAAGTTGAATAGCATTTTCAAATCTCAGTAATGAACGTTATCCCAGAAAAAAACATCGGAATAAAGATAACTTTCCAAACTCATTATTGTATTAATGAAAACGCGCGAATGACTGTCAGTGCTCCGTATTACCAAGAAATCTTATTCTTACATTCGTTGGTTTACTTATTTTCCCAATAAATCGAAGTGATGTACATGTGTCCATTATGCTAATCACAATTATCATGGTTATAGTACATTAATATTAAGAAAATCAACAGAAATTTTATTTAGATCACATGCACTATTCGGCAGTTATATAATTAAGAAGCCTAAGGTATACAACAGCGAAAGTCAAAACTGTTTTTTCCAGCCTCATTCTCACAGATCGTAAAGTGCGTCAAACTGTAGATAACCTTGAAAACTCTAATCCTTAGCCTTGGACACAAACAGTTAATAATATCAATGTACTGCTGCAGAACTTTTTTATGTTAGGTTTGTGTATATTACATTAACCCTCGCATTACTCATACCGAGATTGGTGGTGTAACGGTTAGCGTTCTGGCCTCGCAATCGGGAGGACGGCGGTTCGAATTCCCGTCCGGGCATCCAGATTTTGGTTTTCCATGGTTTCCCAAAACACTCCAGGCAAATGCCGGGCTGTTTCCTTCAAAAAGCCATGGCCGAATTCCTTCCCATTCGTTGCCCCCCATCCTTTCCCGTCTCTAAAGACCTAGCTGTTGAGACACATTAAGCAGTTAGAAAAAGAAAAGAAAAAACATTACTCATCTCGTGCGTCTTTGCTCCGAGTTTAGTATCGAAACATTAGAAATTAGGTGTCTGAAGCATTTACATGTTCTTCAGAATACTACCTAGTAAATATTTTGCCTTATCTGATGAGCGGGTGAAATGTTGTTTATAGCTGACTCTTTGGCTCCATAGTAACTAAAATAACAAAGTGGCTGCTTACAGACGAAGTGAGCTAAATATAGTTACGTTATCTAGTAAACGCAATATCTAGCATCAGTATCTACACCCCTAATTCCATTCTCGTCTTTAATTAATTGGTTTTTGCCCATGACACTGTCCTCATACGGCTATAGCTCGTATTCTGCACAACGATAACATGTCTCGTTAAAAAACTGATGAGAAGCTGATTCTTGATACCAACAAGTTGTTGCCGCTAAGTGATTCATCAACAGACACTTCAGTGAACAGCGACGTGAAGCTAACCGTCTTCTACATGGGGTATTTCTTCTAGGACGGCAGAGAACTTAATACTATATATGAGTTACTAAGATCTCCACCGTCTCAGACTAGAAACTCAACAGGCAACAACGACGGGGCTGTGGTATTTGGCAACATTCTGCAGTTTCCACCAGATATGACATACCTTCACACATAATAATAATTCCGCGTGGTTGTAATGACCTGGTGACAGGGTTTCTACTGGCTGCGCATTTTGAACCTGTTATAGCCACCTTAACCTAACCCGGTAGTCCATCCGTGTACAGGGAACCTACAGTTTAATTTGGAATCCGAATCACAGGAGCGCTCTGGCGTAATCAAGCTGTGACAGAGGTGAAGGTCGGGATAAGGGCCTGTGAAAATCCCCGCCGAGACAGGATTTTGAACCGGGGACCTTTCGTTCCCCAGTAATACACCTTAACCACTTTTTTCTTTTTAACCACTCAGCCGCCAGACCGCTACCTCCACACATGACAGCCATTTAGCCTAAATGGGAAAGATTAACAAGGGTCGGTTAATCTCTGATCTATTGTTGCAGGCTTTTATTCCAATTGCCATTCTCTTTGTTGTCACAAAGGAATCTCATTGCGACTAAAAGCACCCTGGAAGGTGAGCGATAATGATAAAGACTGACCATCGGGAAGGATAAATTATTGATAAGGGAACGTACGGCCATAGTACGTGGCTCGGTCTGGACAGTAGGGGGGGGGGGAGGGGGGGTTGTGTAGAAAGCTACGCTGGGCTATGTGGGGGGAAGAGGGTTCCGAGCCAAGCCATGTAGCTATTCATTCATATTATTTGTCACACTTAAAATAAGGTACAGAAAACAGAACAGCATGTGAATATTTATTTCCGTCATTTCCTTATCTCCGTATGTAATTTAAGATAGTCTGACAAGAGCAAACAGTACAAAATGTCGTCTTAAATAAATAGGGAACTGTCCAGTTGATCACGGTTTTCTATTTATACTCGAAACAGTTTGTTTTCTTGCTGGGCTGGCATGACTTTAGTCCGAACAAAAAGTCATTTATGTTATAATTTTACAGAGTATCCAACCCATTTCAACGACCCACAGCGGCCACATGTTTTGCTTCCGTTTACCCTTTTGTGGTTATTAAGCAAAGATTAATTGTGAGATGACGCGGGTTTGATTCCTGATCCAGTAATATTACAGTTTTCCACTGTTTCTAAAAATTAATGCAGGGTACCCGGACGGTTACTTCAAAAGGCAATGCTTCTCGTTGCACCAGTACTCTCCCGCCTCTAATGTCCTCGTCGTTAAAAAGGCGTAAATGCCTAAGTAAAAAAGAAATCATTATAGCGTATGTTTAGTACAATGATTCGTAAAGAATCCTCTGAGACCAATGAAGCGTTTTCGCCCTGTTATTGAGCGGATATTTCTAATGCCTTATGCCGACTGAAATACTTCTTAAATTGAGGTAGATTTTGCGATGATTGTGGCCTTGAAACTGGCCAATACAAACCACCCAATTAGTAAGGGAACAATGACATGTTGCGCAGGACTGTTGATAAGTGCAGTTCGTCCATCACCTTACACTGATGTCTACCTGGTTGTATAACTGTTAGGAATGCATTTTGATACCCTACAATGCCCAAACGACGCTTTTTCAGACATATTTCCTCTCTTGAAACATGAGCAGTTTGCCGTCCCGCATAGCATACCAACCGTTGTGGATAATGTTTTGAATCACCTGATATTGTTATTTCATTCTTCTTTAAGATAGAGATTATAAGAAAAAAATCTTTTGCAAAGTAATATTGGTTTTAGTATCTATTTTGAAAAGTCTTAGTTTACTAAACATTAAGATACAGAGAAGAGCCGCTTTCCAAAGTTCCTAGGAAAGCATCACAGAAATGTTATGGAAATTCTGTTGGGATTCACCGGTAGATAGACGACGTGGTCTCCATTTAAATTTATTGAATGACGAGCAAACAAATTTTCTGATTTACGAAATTAGTGAAATACTTCACTAGCTACAACCATGAGCAAACCCACTGCACTTCAAACATCTCACACACAATAAATCACACTTACAATATTCTGCACATGCTAATATCCGTAGCCATATTGATGAAGGCAAACAGAAATCATTTCGACACAAAATATTTCCGTAAAGTTACTGTAGAGGAATGAAATCCACTATGGTAACCGCCCACTTCCGGAAGACGGGCAGCCCACCTTTAAAACTACAGAAAGACACTTCGCTCACTAAAAGCCTAGCAGGCTTCTCACATATGATATTATAAATCTGTAGGCTGGCTGGGTTTGTCTGTCCCTTAGTTCAGGCATCACGCAAAAATTGCCAAACAAATTTGAATGGATTTCCACAGTTGGAAAGTTTATGGTCTAGCCTAAAGTCTGCGGTGTATGATGGGGGAAATGGAGCAATAAATGATAATTCCTTCCAACCGACAACAGATAGGCAGTGTTGCTAATTTAGCATTTTTATTGCTAAACTTAGCGTATCTTCAAGTGATTTAGCATTAAAATTTAATTTAGCATGTATCATATTTTGTAGCATTTTTTGCTGATAAATCAACGATTTTTCTGGAGTGATAAAATTACAGTATAGTTAATTTATTTATTATAATAATCTATGATAACGAAACAGTTATTAATTATTGTTAATTTTAAGTTGATTGTTTTATACATTTTATGGGTATAAAGCAAGCACGATTTAAAAATAATTTTTAACAAATTTAAATGATTTAGTTGTTATAAAATACTAAGCATGTATTGGTTATTCTTATTTTTAACTAAAATATGTATTTATTTTAAATAATTTTCAAGATAAAATTTAAATATTAAGATACATGTCGTCCAGACGCAAGATAATATTTTCTGCTCTTTTAATTGCATGATACATAGACAAGTTTTGTTTTTCTGGTAGGGTTAAATTCTAGTGTAGTTGTTTCTCAGTAGTGGTAGAAAATGGTGAAGTTACCTCAAGGTAGGGGATTATTTTTGGTAAAGATATTTGGAGCTATTCTAGTAAAGTTTTCTACTCGGAGGTTTACGATTTGGTTGGCTTGTGATTGGTAGAAAGCAAAAGAAGTAGACAAATTTATGGTAGATGTTGCGTTTGGTAGAGATTCCCATGGTAAAAATGTTTATGGTATAGTAGCAGGATTCGTAAATGGGAGAAATGTTACTAGGTAGAAATTACATTTGATAGAATTGTTTATTGGTATAGTTAATTTTTGGTAGGATTTCGTTTTGATAGAAGGTGGTGGTGTTCAAAGTAGACTTGTTAATGGTAGATTTTATTTTGGGTAGAGATTTTTCTGGTATGAATGTTAATGTAATTTTAATTGTTTTAGCATTTTTCAGCATTTTCCGAAAACTTTAGCATATTTTTGGCATTATATAAATGTTAATGTGTCATAAAAAAATTTAGAGTTGGAAACTCTGCAGATATGCGTCACAGATACCACCACATCTCACATGAATACTGCTTTAGGAGAAAACGCCACAAGATAGATAGAAACTCTACCTTTAGAATTCTGTTATTATTGTTTTATGATTCCATAACTTTGCTAGTTTAATCCTTCAATTTTCTGAAATTTAGTACGTTAGAATAGGGATAGTCAACCTGGTCCCTACCGCCCACAAGTGGGCGTTGAAGTTTGTGTGTGGTAGGGGTTTTGTCCGATACTGCAGCATTTAAAAAAAATAAAAATTAATTGCTTTTTTTTAAAAAAATTCAAGAGATTTAACTATGTAAATTTGTAGCTTCAAGGAGTAAACAAAACTCTTATAGGTTTCTAAATTATAGCGTCATTATTTATTCTTCATACTGCATTCCCAAATAGATTTGTGGAGATGCAATTGCCACCAGTAACAGTCCAAGATATAAATAAACTCATGAAACAATTTTAAGCAAAATATTCTTCAAGCTATGACAAAATTTCAAGTAAAATAATGAAAAGATGTTCAGAATCTATCAATCATGTGCTGGCCCTCATTTGTAATGACTCCTTAATGCAAGGTGTGTTTCCAAATAGACTAAAATATGCAGTTTTAAGACCGTTTTCTAAAAAAGGAGCAGCTACAAGTGTAGGTAACTATCATCTCATTTCATTACTTTCCGGATACTCAAAGATTTTTGAAAAAGTAATGTATTGTAGAGTAATAAAATATGTTACACAATATAATATCCCCACTAAATCACATTTTGGGTTCCAAAAACAATCATCCATAGAAATGGCTATATATCCATTTTTGAATAACACATTTGAGGAACTGAATAATAAAATGAGCCCTGTAGTAATATTTTGTGATTTTTCAAAGCATTTAACTGTGTAAAGCATGAATTACTTTTGGAAAAATGGAATACTATGGTATTTATGGAACCGCAAGTAAATGGTTTAAATCGTACATGCAAAGTCGAATGCAAAAAGTTTCAATTTTTTTATTCTAAAATAAGTAAAGATACTTCATCAGACTGGGAGAAATAAAACATGGAATTCCATAAGGCTCGTCCTAGGACCCATCCTCTTTTTGTTGCAAATCAATGGCCTTCCTGGAAACTTATCTGACAAAGTTAAGACTGTTTTATTTGCTGATGACACTAACCTGACTGTTAGAAAAACACCAAACAGTAATCTACAATTTAATGTAAATGAAGTACTTAATGGTTTAAGGCAAATTCATTAAAATTAAATTTTGAAAAAAAAAAACGCATTATATTCGGTTTAAAACAAAAAAAATATTCATAGCCGGCTTTACAAGTTTGCTGTAAAAATAACACAATCTTAGAAACAATATAAAATTCCTTGGTATCAAAATAGATGAGAAACTCAGTTGGCGCGAACATATAACTTCAGTACTGAAGAAGTTAAGTAGTGCGACCTTTGCAATACGAACACTTTCCTTAAAAGCAGATCTAGTATTAACGAAACATGTTTACTACTCATATTTCCATTCAGTGATGTCATATGGCATAATTTTTTGGGGAAACTCATCACAAAGTAAAAATGTTTTCATAGCTCAGAAAAAAGCTATTAGGATGCTGTGTAGGGTAAAACCAAGAACTTCTTGCAGACAACTTTTTAAAAAACTCAATATTCTTACCATGACTTCTTAGTATAAATATATTCTCTCATGTGTTTTGTCATAGAACATTTTAACATGCTTATATCTAATTCACAGGTACACAATTTCAATACAAGAAATAACTTGCACAAAACACAAACATCTCTGTCATTAATACAAAGAGGATTTAATTATTCCGGGATACATCTGTTTAATAAGCTTCCTAAGAGTATAAAACAATTGCAGATAATAAAGATATATTTAAAGACAAACTGAGAAATTATCTTATTGGCAACTCCTTCTGCTCCATTCTAAAATTTGAATAAAATAATTGTACGACATGTTTCACATCCCAGAGGTCCTTCCTCAGCAGGGATCCATGAAACAACATTGATAAATAAATAAAAAATATGAACAAATTGGAGCTACTTCGCAATAATCTATTCAAAAGAGAATTTCAACAGTGTCCTGAATTATCATCTATAAAAAATATTGTAATACCATGGGATACTGACAGATTCAGTAGTCACCTCAACGAACTTAAATTGGACATGAAAAACTACTTGAAGGTATTTGAAATTGAGGTTGTATGACCAGATAAAAAATCCTTTTACTGAATATATTGAAAAGGCTGATAAAACTTTCCAAGAAAAATTGTTAGAAATTAGGTATTAAAACTGAATTACTGAACGGCTATAGACAGACGCGTTGGATATGGAGGTCTCTGTAATGTTTTTCTGTGCAGCGGTTATGTAGCTCAGTGGTTAAAGCCCTTGCTTACTAATGTTTGGGTCGTGGTTTCCGGTTCAAATCTCCGTGGAGGCTAAGATTTTTAAAAATTGTTTTTGGTTGTAAGAGTCACGCCTGGGCCTTCGGTAATTTGGATTGTATGTTTAACTGTAGATATCACAAAGTTAGGGTTGCAATGCGAGGCAAATCGTATGAAGTCTTGCACTGCTGTAGGTTTACACTTTTTTACGTTATATTGATCCCTCATGGGTGATTCGCAATCAGCGTATGTGTGTGATCTGCAGTAATAGTACTATAAATGCGAAAGTAAGTCTCTGTATTTTGTTATGTTTTGACAACTGGATGCCTATACCGATATTGACAGAATTTAACAAGAAAATCTGTAAGGAGCGCACAGGACATATTTTTTTCGGTATGATTATAGTTGTAGTCACGAAATTTTTAGAACTTATCGAATGATGACATTCTGGCCTCGCATTCGGGAGGACGCGGGTTCGAATCCCGGTCCGGCCATCCAAATTTGGGTTTACCATGATTTCCCCAAATCACTCCAGGCGAATGTCGGAATGCTGTAATGTTATGTCGCGTGCTCAAGCTATGCTTCTCACACATTATGTTAGTGTATAATTTGTTAGTAAATTTCGTTTAGAGAAAAAGATGTATTATTTAGTATAGATGTCGATTTTCTCGGTCCTATTACTTTGTGTCTGCTCAAATGTTTCTGGCACCAGTTTATTTTGCCTTCTTTTTTTACATGCCTTGCGGGCATAAACTGGCCTAGCAGCTAAAGTTATTAGAACCCAAGAATCGGATGCTCATGCTGAAGAAATAAGAAAAGACCAAGCTGAAATAAAGCTGCCCTTTGTTAACAACCCCCCCCCCCCCCCCACACACACACACACATATCCCCTCACCTTCGTTTGTTTTTCTGCTTTTAAATATGTTGGAAATTGATTCTCTTCAAGAGACAGGTTCGATGGTAGAATGATATAGTAACGGCTTTCCTGCCATATTATGCCGACTCGGTATTGTTTGGGACCAATCCTTCGCTACCAACAACTTTCTATATTCAATTCTGGCAAAGAAATTCTTAATCCACGCGTACGAAGTCGCGGGTATCAGCTAGTGTATACATAAAAAGATAGATTTAACTACAGCAAGTCGTTTTATAAAGGTTTATTCTGCCAATCTTAGCCTAAGTGTGACATAAAATATTTGGTTGGTATTTATTATTTGCTTTAACTTGCTGTAACTCTGCGTTATAAATTTTATAAAGTAAAAATACTTCCATACTTTATATATCACCATTATTGTATAACAAGTGGCGGTTAGAAAATTTTACTACTGACAGGGATTCAAAAGTGGGTGGTAGTTAAAAATGTTGACTATCTCTGCTTTATAAAATACGTAAAACGTTAATTAATCCATGAAATAAAAAATTGAGATTCCGACAAGCGTAAAGAAATTGAGGAATTTTATTCACGATAAAGTTTACAAAGATACTATATCCGGCAGACGTATTTATCTCTAAATGTTCACAGGTTTTGTCTCTGCCTAATAATTTGGCATCCGAAAAATAAATTAATAACGGAGGCAAAGGGAAAGTAGTATGATAATACGCTACACACCAGGCGTGAAAACGTTTGATCGAATTTTGTCGCCCCGAAAGTTTCCGTTCATAGCATGCAGTAGTTTGCTGATATGTAGAGGCCACTACACGGGAAACCTTGTTTGATTGTAACAAGGCTCGTAGAAATCAACAATCCCGTTTACCTGTTTCACGCTAGCAGGGTAGTTAGCGGTAAGCATCCTATTCTTCGCTCGCCTTACAGTGCCTGCCCGTTGTGGCAGATTACATAGAGGTGCTAGTGTTCAGGAGTGAAGATATTAAAGATGAGAGTTGCCCTGTAGTTCAATAGCAGGGTCTAGCCACACAAATATGGGAGAATAACCTTTTGCCTGGTAAGCTTTAGCATCATACTTACAACTTAGTTGATTAAAGACGGTATATGATAGGAAGGGGGAATTAATTCCACTATCGGCTGAGAACAGTGATACTTACATGCTAAAAATTAAAAAGGCTTAAGAAATAAAAGTATAGCCTTCGCAACTATCCTGTTTTTCGTTGTTGTCACAACTGCAGTTATAACTACCGCAATAAGGACATCACAAGACAAGTACAGTATTCCATTAAATCCACTCATACACGTAGCCGGGTTTTGCTTCTAACCATTCTCGAATTCAGCCGGATGACTAGATGGTTTCCGAAAACCTTAACCACGATTATCTCCCCGTTTTAACGTCAGATCACCAAGTTAGTTTTTCCCTTCATTTTTTCAATCAGACAAACAAAAATTGAAATGTGTTTTATCTATAACAATCTCTTTGATTCTTTCTTACTTCTTCGTTTCAAGGAAAGATAAATTTTTGGTAAGTTTCGTATTTTACACGGAATCTTCGAAAACATATATCGAAGAATTTAATTAGATTTAACTGAGAATAACTTCATTGTTGGAACTATTAAGTTAGTGATAAATACAAACAAACTGTTAAACAACGATTCTGTTCCAGTCTCATTCTGTAGAACACTTCTGTCAATTACACTAAGTAACAAAAATTTGTTTAAAGTTAATTTTTTAGTTGTTTCTGATTCAGTGTGTTTCAAAACACTATGAAAACACAATTTTTCATGTGGGAAATTGTTTTTACGGAAATGCCATCGATTTTTCTTAATTTTAGGAAAATGCATTTATTTAGAACAATGAATGCTCGTTTATGTATGCCCATGAAACAAAAAAAAAAAAAAAGAAATTCTTAAATACAACTTTTGAAAAAATGTAAATGCAGTAAATATAAATTAAAAAAGTTGTAAAGTACATGAAAATGTTTTAATGTCAAGCACAATGTGCTTAAAAATGTGTTGTGTTCCTACATTTCCTCTTATACGTTACATCACTCTCTCTGATCAGTCCCCAGATATAATCACCAACCATTCGCTCATTATACTGTCCCTGGTACATTCTTTCAAATAATTGTAAGTCCTGATGGAACCTTCGCCCTGTTCCTCTGAATATGCACCCATATGAGACTTGAAAACATCTAGATGCGAGTGGAGTACATGCAGCTTTAGAGACATTCTGCACCCCATTGCTTTGTAGTTCTTCAAAAGACCCTCTACCACGTCCCTGTAATTTTCCATTCTGTGATTACCTAGGAAACCATTCAAAACATCCCCGAACCTCTTCCAGGCCTTTCTTTGAACTGGTGGAAACTTGCTGATGAATGTGTCATCACGAAGTAATTTCTTCACTTGGGGGCCCTCGAAAATTCCACCCTTTATCTTACCTTCTGAGAGTTTGTGGAACACATTCTGGAGGTACTTTATTGCATCTGATGTTGTATCTATGGCCTTTACAGATTGCTTGATGTGTCCAAGCTTAATATGGAAGGGAGGCATTAGCATCTTTTTCTGTTCGACAAGGGGTATCTTGCAACTCTTACTCAATAGATTCCACTGCTTTAGTCTAGGTGTTACAATTTCTGCTTTGGATTTTGTAAGTCCTAAATCCCTGATCTAGTCATTTAACTAATATTATGTGTGGTAGTTAGGTGTAGCATCTTCATCCTCTGAGAAGTCTTCTTCGTAGTCGATGTCGGTATTTGGTTCACTACTGTATTCAGTGGAGGAGGAGGAGGAGGAATGGGAAGCTCCTCACCATGTGGAATGGGCCTAAGAGATGATGGCAAGTCTGGATATGCAAAAACATCGTTTTTTTTACACCTCTTATGATGATACAAGTCAGTAACACAGAAATAAAAGTTGGAGAGGTGATCTGTTGGTTCTCGCCAAATTCTAGGTACACCAAATTTCATTTTTATGTTTTCTCCTCTATACCAGGCCTCGAGAGTGGATCTGCAACACCCACACACAATATGTAGTGCCCAGTTCATGTCTTGGTCTCGCACAGGCATGCCAAAATAAGACCTGTATACTAAGCAGAAGTTGTTAGTATCCTTTATTCTATGCTTTACTGCTTTCGAGCCCAGGCAGACGCCGCACACAAACAAAAACAGTCTGGATTATGCTTACAGTAACGGGAAGACACAATTATTAATCAATAACGTTAATCTGAAACAGATTACATACAGCTGAATCGTTCAATCATCTCATATATAAAGTGTTCATAGCTAATATAATTTTAACCAATTAATTTCATATTATTGGGCATAAAAAGCAAATAAATGACTATATAAAAGTAGGAATGTTCAGTGTAGTTTAGTTGTGACCCAATTCAACCATAACAAGCATAAAATTTACTTAAACAAGCAAAAAGTTTTTTTTTGTTACATAGTGTTATGAATTTACTCTAGCAATCAATTAATCTGCTCAATACGTTCTGTGAAACACGCTGTATTAATCTCCCAGGCTTCCTATTAAACTTTCCTTGCGGCTGCATGAAGTCGTTACAGTATGTTTTGGCTTATTTATTCTGATGTATGACCCACTGATTTACCTGTTACAGTGACCGCAGCTGCCCACAAGACGTTTCTGAGGTTGCTGACGACCTTATCCAACTACTGATCGTTTTAGCTGTGACCATCGTAATACAATGGATTCGTCTGAGGTAAGTTCAGATTTTATTCTCTCGAAAAACCATCATAATGACTTGTTACAAACTGAGAAATTTCTTTTGTATAAGTTGGCAGTGTTTAGCGAGCTGCAGTTACCTGTAACTTGATCCGACACATGCGGGAGGTTCGTTGTATTCCTGTAAGGAAGGCATAATGAAGTCAATGTGTAGGAGGTAAGGCGACCAACAGCTTTCTTCCAATTTCTTCTTATTTTTTTCCAAGGCAAGAGATGGGATTGGGGGCAAGGAACGTGAAGGAATTCAGGCATGAGCTACCGAAGGAACCATCCCGACATTCGACTGGAATGATTTAGGTAATTCATTGAATACCGAAATAAGGGACAGAACGGTGATCTAACACGCGCGCTCCCGAATGTTTAGCCCAGGCGTTAACTTTTCTTCGGGGCCTACAGTTTGACGTGGAATCCGGAGCACTGAGAATTCCATGCGTATTTTAATATACAAAAGAAGTTTTGCTCGTTTACAAAGTTGTCAACGGTGTGATGCTCGTTCTGGGAAGAGCTATTTGAGCCAGTTTTTAAACCATGTCCGAACTTAGCAGACGAATTGTCACTTGTACACTAGAGACTTCAAAAGTATTTCATTGCCGAACTGTGCACCCAATCTGCACAAAATTTCTGTTGGTTTACCTTTATATACTAGAAAGTTAATAATTATCCGTTACAATAATAACATTACGTAATGGCAGGATGACAGGGTTTCTGTTGGCTGCGAATTCCACCCTAACATAAACCGGTAGTTCTACCGTGTATAGAGGACTTACAGTTTGGCTTGGAATACGAACCACGGAAGCGTTCTGCCCCACTTTGCATTACACAGCAAGCTGTGCCAGACGGGAAGGTCGGTGAAGGCCTATAAAAATCCCTACCGGGACAGGGATTCGAACCGGGTACATTTCAGGTGTTCAATCACACACCTTAACTACTGTGCCACCAGACTACTCACAATTATTGTTGCGAAATGGCCATTTGAATCTTCCGTTTACTCGCTGCAATAATAAATAAGAAAAACTGTGAGAGTTCAAAATTATTAACTTTATTCAGGTTGAATTCATTAAGGGAGGTGCCGGCCGAGCTGCTGATCTCCCCCGGGTGTTTTGCGGCCGCGGGATTCGCTGATGCGAATCGGCAATTTCCGAACTCCGCTGAAGCGGATCCGAGGTTGCGAGGCAGGTCGGCGGGATTCGCGGGCTCTCTTGGCTTGGAAATGGCGTAGTATTCACATCGGCTCTCGCACGGATCCTCCTGCTGCCTAACTTTAACTTTTGTCATCTGCCTATGGGGAACTTTCAGCTATTTGAAGGCGAAGTGGATCCGCTCCTCGGCCATACCTTCTGTAAAATTGTGGCCAATAAATGGAAGTTCAATGTTCACGGTGCTAATTCTTTTTCGCAAGATTTCGCTGCATTCCAACCAGTTCTGCGACTGGTATATTAAATCGCAATGGTGTCAGGAAGTTTCTTAGTAACAATAAAAGAATGCTGTAAGGAGTGGCAGAAGAATCTCGACAACGGCAGGGGACATCGTGATAACTTTTTGCTGCAGGTTGGTGGAACCCTTCCCACGCACCTGAGACATTCGGCCTCCTTGGCAAAACCACTGTAGAAACAAGCAATTAACATTTAGCATACCGCTGTTGCCATGTTAACAAGTGTTGAAGTATCTGGTGCTTTTTTCATATGTTTTAGGTAGTTGATTTAATACCGAAATAAAGGACAGAACGGTGACCGAACACGCGCCCTCCCGAATGCCTAGCCCCAGCGTTAACTTTCCTTCGGGGCCTACAGTTTGATGTGGAATTCGAAGCATTGAGAATTCCATGCGTGTTTTAATATACGAAAGAAGTTTTGGCAGTTTACAAAGTTGTCATATGTTGCATATTTTTGACATCCTTCAAGCATTATTCTGTGTGATAATCGTATAACAGTGTAGACAGCAAAAGACAAAACGACGCGAAATTAGAAGCTAAGATGGCCAAGGTGTGACTCGAACCACTGACCTATAAACGGGTTCCCATGCGGTTCACACTACGGTCCTACAATCGCCTTTCCCAGGAGCCTCAAAGCTTGAGACATCTCAGTGCACCTTAGCAACAAACACCTGTCGTTTGGCACTAATGAGTTTGTTATCGACTGGTCCTGCTGCTCAAACAACGACGATGCTAGTTCCAATTAAGGGTAATAGTCCGTAGTTACCACCTCCATCACTACCTCAACCTCGATAGCATGTAGAAAGAGCTGAAAGCGTTTTAGCTTGTTCATAGCTCTTTATGAACACTGGCTACGTAACGGTGTACAAGTCTTTTTAGTGACATTTACCTACTTATTTCTTCACACTGTAACATGAGTCATATAACAGTTTTTTATATAGTCTAATTGTTATTCAACGTAAACAGTTAGTTACGTCCAGCACCCTTTATTTTAGGATGATCAATTAAAAATTCTAAATATGGTAGCCAAGAGCTTTAATAGCATTAAAACCTCAATTTAGGTGTTGATAATGTGATTAAAAAGAACACCTTTTGATAAAATCCTCGCCGTAAGTCATCATTTATATCTTAAATTGCTCTGAACCACCATGACTTAACAGTATTTGAGTTTATCCTTAAGACTGCAAGCTTGTTATGTATATAACGCCATACTATTTCGAATACGATATAAATTTAGGTTCTACTTCAGACTGTGATACAGTGATTGTATTATTGCGCGTGTGTCAGCAGAAATTTTTATTTTCAAGGAGCTGTATTAGGGGAGGCTATATTGATACTGAAATGCATCCTGGATATAAATGTCAATCGACAGCATAAGGCTCACGGAGTCTAGTATCAATTCTTTGTTTTACGTCTCTTTTATTAAAGCCGTCTTTCTAACGTCATTGCTTAATGCTTATGAGAGTAATTCCACGCTTATCACGATTAATTCAGTCAGAACCACAATGATAACTAACATTCTAAATTCCCCGGGGCAATGAACCGGAATGAATCGGGAAATTACTTATGAATCCCCGCATTCCCATCTAGTGATTTCGAGAAACTAGGAAAATCGAAATCTGGATGGTCTGACTGAGGTTCGATCCCTAATCCTCAACGTTAAAAGTACTATGCAGGTTGTTCGGTTTGAAAATCGAGGGTGGAATATGTGTTTTCATGCATTCTCTTAATACGCTTGTATTATTAGTTCGCAATATTAAAAACCTACAAAATTAAATGTTTTGTGGAACAAACCGAATATTCTGCTCCTTAAATGAAACCATTATTGTTATTTAAATTAATGTTTCAGCACTCTGTCCGTATTGCTTCAAGCCTCGATCATACTCGTGGATACCAATTATCATCTGTCGTTACGATAAATGAATTTGCAAGATATTTCTGGAAACATAATTGTCTATTGAGAACTATGGCCCCCATATTTTCGTGAAGTTACAAGTTTTGTTGCTTGCCGCTAGCATCGCCGAGGCCGAAAACTTTTCGAACGGCGCGGTTAAGGCGAAGTTATTACCGTCGGGAAGGAAAATTTGGGATTAAAAATATAATGACACCAGCGCAGAATTCCCGTGGAATGGTTTGCAAAATCATAGATAATTTAAAATTCTGTTCAAGAATGACGGGGTAGAACGTTACAATTCAGCAACCAACACGAACCCTTTAATAGCAACTTTAATGATACATTATGGCAGCCAAACACCGAAGGAGGCTGTTGCGTTAGTTTTCTAAGGGGGCCTCCATTAATTACGTCAGGTGTTTTTCCAGAATTCCTGACCCCCGCCCCCTCCCCACCTTTCCTCCGGTGAGACTTGGTGAAATATGGTCGGCCCCGCACCTAAGATAACGTAACAATTTGACGCCTCCTTCCCCGCGCCTGCTAATCTGCCTCAAAGTTGTTTGAGCGGTTATAAACCCGAAGTTGGTAACCCCTACGTTTGTAAAACCTTTTACCCCTCTAAAGTCGACATTCGTGTCGTTTGTGCCCTCTAATACGCTCTGCACTAGCATTTGGGAGGACGCGGGTTCGAATCTCCGCCCGGGCATCCAGATTTGGGTTTTCTATAGTTTCTCCAAATCATTCCAGGTAAATGCCGCAATGGTTCCTTCAAAAGGTCATGCCCTCATTCCTTCCCGTTCCTTGCCCCAGTTCTACCCCGCCTCTCTCTAATGAACTTGATGTCGACGAAGTGTATAGCCATAAAAAAAAAGAATTCTAATCCCATTGCACTCTTCTACAATTTCGCTGTTCATTCCTGCAAAGGAATATTGCTGTTGACTTTTTTGATACGTTTTAGCTATTTATCGACAGCTGGGATCATTAATAATGGTAGATAGTAAATATTGTGATTTGTCTTCAGATTAAGTCATTTTTCTAAAGACAAATTTCTGTGGCTTTCATAACAATCATTATACGCGAGTGTTACAGTGTGTATTGCTGTACTGAGGCCAGTGAAGTCCAGAAAATTTCTGCAACGAACACATTCTGAAAGCAACTACTGGATAGGAAAACTATACAAAAAGTATAATGCATATAATGTGCTCGCTCACTGATACTGTCTGATTAGCAGACATTTCTCGTCAGGTGACGCTGCTATCGGCTGGAAGGGTTTATATCGATAGTAGGTAGGTAGTCATAATGTTCTGGCTGATCAGTGTACGATTGAGTAGTTTGGTTGTATTAACAGATGTTGCCGGTGTATTAGGCAACCATCTTTCCTTACTGTATGCAATAACGGCATAGCTACAAGGCGCAACTGTGTGCTGACAATTATTCCATATTTTACCGTTTTAGTTTGTGGCTTTGCTGACTATGAACTCTGCAACTGGAGTTCAAATACCACTGAATTAATCTAGTCTTAAGTACTCAAGTAAACATTAGAGACAATGGAACACAAGTCTAGTAGCTATAAGCTCGTGCTCGGCATTGTAACAGCCTACAACCGATACCGTTTTATTGAATGTGTGGGTAACTGAAAGGGACAGGTATTACAGTGGGGATGGGGTGATAACGGATGCCGGCCTATTCACTTCCAGTCTCCCGACGAACAAAGGGAGCCGCAAAGCTTGCTGTCTCCATCCGAAAGACGAATCACTACCAACAGTGTTGTATACACGCTGCGAAGTAGTTTGTAACTCACCCCCACACAATCTTATGATTACGAACTGTGCACAGTTATCCTGCTAGCCAATTACGGCATGGTGAAAATTTATATTACGACCAACACGTAACCCCTTGTTGAGCGTTAGGCATTGATACTCGGCTACGAGGAGAGTTTTAGCAATTCACAAAAATAAAAATTAACATTGTCGAGAGTGGAAAAATGAAACAATCAACGTTTCATTGAAATTGAGGCAGAAAAATATTTTGTAAATCAAGCGGCATTTAGTGAGAGGGAGAACGAAACAGTTTTACTAACAACAAGCTTAAAAAAATTAAAGAAAGTTATCGAAAAGCGGAAAACAGCAAAGGTTTTGTGGAGTGTTACCATGTTCCACATAATCTGTCGGCGTCTGCAACACTGGTGGTGGGTGGGGGTAACGCTCTGGCCTCGCATTCGGGAGGACATGGGTTAGAATACCCTCCCGGCCATCCAGATTTGGAGTTTCCATCTCTCCAGGCGAATAAGGTCACACGTTCTGTATCTATGTTTGAAGAAGAAAGCAAGTGAAAACTGTAGGAAATTTCTGGACATAAATAAAGTTTAAATTTTTGTAATTCAATTGGCATTATGACATTTCTGTCAACAGCCCAATTTTACCACCGTTCTGTGATTCTCTTCATTTTTATACGTATGAGGCGGGTTTGAAATGCAGTACAGAATTAAATTCCTTGTTTTTTTCTGGCAGACGTTCTTACTGTAAAAACCTTACGTGATCCTTTTGTTAAAAAGTATTTAAAACGGCTAATAATAATTTCACTGCTGTTGTCAATATAAATGATTCAATAATACAATCCAAACTTTTAACAGGAGAAAATAAAGTGTTTAGAGTACTCAGTTTAAATCTCAGTTTATAAGTGAAATGAGTATAATTGAATACAGTCTTTTGAGGAAATTGATTTGCGATTACGAAGAGCTATTCCTTCACGACAAGATGAACTATTTCTTTGATTAGTTATGTATTATGATTTTTTTTTGTATATCAATCAGTTACCGCCTGTTATTGACAGACCACTTTACAGTAGTAAAATTCAAGGAAATGGCTACCTCCTAGAAGGAAAATTATTGTTCACATGAACTATTCAAAAATATTGTTTCTTATCTGTATCATTCCGACAAAATTAATCTCAACAAATAATTCCAGATATACGCGATCGTATACGGATTGGCGAGATTTCAATGGAAGATTGAAAAATTAATGACACATAATCTACAAACTTTTCCATTACGAGAACGTAACTTTTTTAAGGATTCCATGATACTATTTGTAACAAATAAACATGTAAAGAATTTAATCATCAATCACTGCGTCTATCTGTTGCATATATTCCAGGTGTTCATAATTGTTCTGCAGCAAAATCAGCAAGTGATGAGTTATTAAGTGGACTGAAACCATTTGTGTAACCGTGGACGTCATTATAATTATTATACTCTATTGTTACTTCCATAAAAATATAATCTAATCTGTGTTCAGAAACTTCAGAACAATCCAACTCACATTGAAGACCAACAAATTAAAACGAAGGTAAAATTAGAAGCAGCTCGTTTACATGCAACAATTTGGGTGTAATTACAGAAATATGTCTTGACATTCACAAAGAACTTGGCAGTGGAGTGGATATAGTGTTGTCAGCCGTTTTGGTCGGTAATTTCTTCCTCTAATTTCTGCGAACAGAACAACATTATCAGGAAATCGCAGTATATGTATTCTTTGACCATGAACATTATAGCAGCATTAAACGTTTTTCTTTCACTTTCTCAAATTCATCCTTCACATACGAATCTTAATGCCAGTGGCATTAGATTGCGGAATTTTACTTGTTTTTAATTATTCACAGCAACCTATTTCTTGTTTAAGTTATCGGTGTTTTATACTTCTGTAAACTTTCATTCATCCGATTTACTATTTTCAAAAACGTTTTCTAAATGTATAAGTGCCATAAATCTTTTCTGTTTTTGATCCTCATTTCTAATATTAATTGTACCACTCGAATTTATTTTCTTCCATTGCGTTTTTTCCTTAAATAGCAGTTATCCTGGTATTTATCTAATATCTTTTTTACTATTCTTTCAGGATACTATACTTTCCTCCGTATTTCTAAGCATATGACGTAAAACCAATAGCACCTTACTTTGCATCCTTGGGAGCGTGTGCTTCCGTAGTGGCCAGAGTGGTAGCCATTATACAGATTGCAGTAGTTTAGACCAGTGTTTTTCAACCTTTTTGAATACGTGACCGCTTTACAGGTAAAAAATTTTTGACGCCTCGGCTGTCCTAAAAAACTTTGGTGATCCCCAGGTCAGTAATAAAGCTATGTCAGTGATTTAAAAAAAAGACGTATTTTTTTTCTATCGACACTGTAGCTACCGATCGAGAAAAAAATGCTGTGCAAGGCAGCCGCGGGCACTCTGCGGGAAATATATTCTTTGCCTCGGTGGTGGCACGGGAGGCTAAAAGGTGGGTTCAGCGGCCACATAAGATCAGTTTTTTTTTTCGTTCACTGCAATCAGTTGTCCAAGTACGCCAACGCGTACGGACTAGCTTTGCTACGGGCGAGGATAAAATCGAGTTCTTAAAAGATCCCCGCAGCACTCCACGTCTGCTACAAGTGGCAGTGGCGCGAGGAAATTAAAACCGAAAAAAACAGACTTTATGACGACAACTACCAGAAATATAATACAAAGAAGAGAAATAGGCTCCAATAAATAATGATTCGTTTATTTGGGCCTCAAAAATACAAGCACGATTCGACAATTTATTAAAAAAAACCAGGCACGCCCTTCTCACCGAAAAGTTTGCATTTTTACTGTATTGTAAGACCTAAAACCCTCCCTTTTAACATTTACCCGGCTTGCAACCGCCCGAGCACGTGGCCCACAGTTTGAAAAACTCTGGTCAACACTATTAAACAAACAGTAAGTGCTACCGTTAGTATTAAATACTTCGCAAAGAACAACAGTACTAAACACTTTTTGGTTATTGTAGTTAAAAAGTGATTGTAAGGAAAATAGTAAACTGAAAGGTGGACTATATCAAATTGTATCAGTAGTATTACTTGCAGCAGTATTGTTTAAAAAAGGGGAGATCTGGCAATTGCACTTGGATTAATAATATCTGTAACTCTGAAATGTTTCAGTAAAACAATCAGAATTAACAACATGTTTTGAATTCTCAGAATGCACAGAAGGAAGATGATCTGTTTCCAGTAATAAAGAATTCATTCTGCTTTAATTTCGTTGTTTCGCTTATCATCAAGCAACTAATAGCCTGTCACATGTCGTAGGATTCTCATTTTAGTTGCATTGTTATGGGCCACTGCTGAAGTCTTCTATGTAATTTTGTAAACCTAATTATTCCTCTTGGCTAGCAATGCACTGTCCACCGTCGTATAGGTATCACACAAGGTACATGTGAATGAGGCGTACTTTACTTCAACTGGGTTAATTATGTTGTCATTACGGTTTTAGTAGGAAGGTGGTGGGAGGTGGCATTCTCACACTCTTAATCATGTGGATGGTTTATGGTAGCAGGATGGTCAGATAGCAGGAGGTGTTGGCTAATATGCCATGACTTTACTGCATCTCGTGGTAAAAATTTACGCACTCCAATGGTTCCTTACCATACTAAATCGCAGAAAACTAAAAAAAAAGTTTATTTCGTATTTTGAAAATAATACTTCTTCAAACATCTGTCGTGATCTTCCCTTTATCCTAACATTTTAAGATCATTTTTGAACAATGTTTTAACTGACTCGTCCTTTAGACACATTAGCAATTCCAAGGAAATTTCATATTCTTTTACTGCCTTGCTTGAATTTAAATATTTCAGTGCCCTAAGAAATTCATCATCGTGGTTTTGACAGAGAAATCAGTTAGAGCTACAGTTTTCATGGACCTCCCAACTCCTGATTTAATTGTTTGTGTTTTAAACATGAGCTGGAGTTAATGCAGCCAGTTTCTAGTATGATTTGTGCTATGAAGATTTCTCTACTAATTTCGTTGTTTCAGTTATTGTCAAGCAACAAACAACCTGCCACATATCTCAGTATTCTCAATTCCTTTGGATTGTTTCAAGCGAGCTATTGCTAAACTACAGCTTTCGCTTCCTTATAATAGCAACTTTTGGGTAGTGTATCTTACTTTATTTGAGTTTCATATAAGGACCTCTCTATGTTTTGTATGTAATTTATTGTACCAGGTGATTAAAATCACTTTGTTCCTGGATAACTTTTGTCATATGATAAACTTTTAGTTCTGATAGGATTTGTTACGTTAAAATCTGACGATGTTAGATTTATACACTTCTTGTTGTTTTCAGCTTTCGAGCTCCTTCTAAAAAGATTAAAAAATAGTGTTTGTTCTAACTTATTACTTTTAAGTTCAACAATTTATTAGTTGTTACTTTTTTGTTCCTGTGTAATGACTTCATTGCATTGGTGAGATTGACATGTATTTATCTTCTAAATTCCATTAAACATTTCTTTCATCACTTTTATGAATAGTAAGGATATCGGTAAGATAACTCATTAGCTTTTACCCTTTGTGGTAGTAGTTTAAATAAAAAAATCTGTAAATGCTCTACCGTTCTTGAACAAAATTTGCCAGTACGAGTCAAATGTCAATGTAATTGGGGTATTTTGTCGTACATTCTGTCTCCAATCCTGCATCCTCTTCTTTTGACAGCGTTCCGCAATCAGGTTGGAACAGTCGCACACTTTCTTCCATCAGTCTGCTGTTTTTCCCTTCGAATTAAGGTTTCTTGTCAGTGTATTTTGTTTTGATAAATTTTTCCCTTATTTAGACACACATCCAAATACTGCATCTACTAAAACTACAACCATATCTTATTCTATATGCTCACAACAATATTAACCAATTACTGCTTTCGGCCTCCTTCTTGTTAAACTTTTTTTTTTTTTCTCTCTGATCCGTTTATTTTCAACATTTCCTGTTTAAATCAAGTTTTTTTAACTGTTTTTCTCTTCACACCAATTAATTGACAAACTGATTTAGTTATCACATTCTTCAGTGTATACCAATATTCTTTAGCGTATTTTGTTTTAAGTTCATCTTTAGTAGTGTATTTACAGTTTTTGTGTCACGTTAGGTTATTTTAGATCACACACTTCCAGTCTGTTAGGCCTGTGTTCCTTCCTTATTCTCTTGAATTTCTGTTTGTAATTAATAACTGTCATATGCGGTTGATGACAGTCTCTAGGTGCAGTTTTGTTTTACAGTACACAGTCATCTGAATATTTGCATAGTCATGATGTACAGCGTATAATAAATTATTGTATTCCCTTGAAGTATCTATGATTCTTTACGAGTGTATTTGCCTCGACTTCTTTTACATTTTACACTAAGTTCTAACAGTCTATTTCTTAAATTTATTTCTTTTTCCTAGATCGAAATTTCTGATAGTATTTCCGTCTCCTGCTAAAGCATTCCAGATACTCTTGCTAATCAGATTTTCCTTGCGTTTTACATACATAACTAGTTCTTCAGTTTCGTCACAAAAGATCTCAATTCCCTCATACTCTTCCAGCAGGAGTTGGTAAGTTTACTCATTTCAGTGTTGCTAGCGACGATTAGTTTTTATGTATAATGCTCATACCAAAATAATCGTATTTGTTACCAATCCCCCTCCAATAAGCAGGCTGATAACTTGTATCTTAACTAGCCCAGAATTCCCAGACTAGAAATCTCGTGCACTTTTCATTTACGCTCACTAATTCGATCAAAATATTTATGAAGTCGGTTGATCTTCGTTTGTAAATTCTCTGGAATATCTCTTTATTAAATTTTCTAAGATTCCAGTCTTCAATCTCATAGACTGTTAGTCACCTGGTCTGTTTCTAGTTAATATATCCTAAAAAGTACCCACTTATATGTCCGACTGTGGTACTATTTTATCACGAATTTATGTAACCTAGTACCAAGGCTTTACAGCATTACATTTCCTCGTGACACCTGTCTCTAACATAACGGATTTCCCATCGCCTTCTGGATCCCCATGCCGTTGTCGTGCATGGTTCAGCGCCTTTGGGGCCAGTTTCAACGTGGGTGTACTTATCACTCTCTGCACCTCCTATATCCTGTTAGGACGCGGCTTGCAAGCGGTGAATGACGCGTCATACCAGGAATTGATCAGTGGCCAGAGCCTCGTACTTGAAAGAAGGTACACCAAGTGGAAAAGAGGTTGACATTTGGCAGGAAGAGTCTAATATTACACTGTCTGCAACCTTCTCGGCCTAGACCACATATCAAGATACAGATTATCCCAAGGCCTAATGTATACTTATAATAAAACTGTAACCTGAAAAAATATTGTACATTTGAGATTGTTTCAAAAAATGAGGGTACTTTTAATAAACTCCAGAGAGAGTACCAACCTTTTTTAAAAATGAAACCTTTTATAGGGGCGTAAGGCGATGTTTGGACGGGGTAAATTTGAGTTGGTGACTTCCCGTCACCGACATGCTATGACGTGTTGCGCGATTCATATGCGCGTTGGACGCTCGGTAAAATGCTTGTATCTAACATATAAAAATGAATTCTATTTTATTACAATGTTATTCATACAAAAACACAGAGACACACAGGATTTATCCGATTTTGGTCGGACTTTGAAAACGTATACTTTAAAACAAATAGAAAAACAAACTGTTTACGTTTGATATACAAAAACCTAAACACAATTTTACCTAATTTCTTTTCTTCTTGAAGACAGAACATCCTGATGAAATAATACTTAACTTACGTTTCTGGGAATGGTAAAATTATTTATATCCTTCAGTAATGCGTATTAATACTGTGAGACAAGGGAAGTCAGTGTTACGAATTCGAGAATGTGATAGATTGCCTTTCGCACATGTGGATGCAATGTTAATGATTTCGGTAGCTTCTGTAAACAAACAGTGATTATCCTTATGAGATCCTAAATTTTTTTTAATGAAAATTACTCTCTCAACCAGAAAATATTATTCGGTGGTTTTTGACAGTTGTCCCTTCAACATTGCAACAAATAAAGAAACAAACAGTAAAAAAACGAATCGTTCAACACAAAACATGCCGAAACTCCAAAGTACACCTGTTTCAAGCAGTTTTGTGAGATATTCCTTTGCACAAGGTCTGACAATGTGATAAATAGGTAGATAAGTCTGCGAATAACTGTATGATGATAGTCTCTTGTTACACTCTTCATTTAATTAAATTCTTTAACCCTATAGTTCCTTTTTTAAGTTATTTTAAATGCACTTCCCATTTTATGTATTCAAGTTTTGTTAAAACTCATGTTTTCGTGACTCTAGCCTCTAATTACATCACGTTTCATGTCAATTTTGATAAAGTGCATTTGTAATAATTATGAAGATCCCGAAGTTATTTTAGCAGCGTGTGTTAGACCAATGGTCCCAAAATGGTGATCCGCGTAACCGTGGGTTCCGTGAAAGGGTCACAAGGGTTCCGTTAAATAAAATGTTCATTGAAAAGAGTCATAACAGCGCCGTGAGAAGGGTATCATAGTTCTGCTTCCGTTTGAGACGACTCACCGATGCGATACTGGTTTTTCAGCTTACGCTTATAAAAAAGAGGATCTGCTAGAAAAATGTATAATCAATTAGGGTTCCGTGGCCCAAAACATTGGGAACCGCTGTGTTAGACGATTTGGTTGCTTAAGTAGAGGCTTTTCACTTTGGTAGCGTGCTCCTGAAAGCAAATGCTCCGTGTAAAAGGCTCACCTGGGTCTCTCATTAAATTATAGATTTATGGACGGGTCACAGGTAGCCACATCTCCATATGAAAGAATAATAATTTCAAGAGCCAATTCGTTATGAGCAAGTAACATATTCGTTAAAAACCATTACCAAATGACCCCTGCGAAAATTTCGTCAGTAAAATGCGGTGATTAGCAAGGTTTGTAGCAGGATGAAAGAGGAATCTGCCCATTTGTAGCAATGGTTAATTTTTCGACTGATAAAGATAGGTAATAAAACAGTTACAACGTGTTACTAAACAATTATAAAAACAATTGTAGGCGCAAAGCATATAAATCACACAAAAGCGTGGTAATCTACATTGCAAAACAGAACATTACTTAAAAAAAACTGAAATGCCCCTTACTACAGAAAACACACATAGTTCACTGATATCTCTGTGATTTGTGGTGCCGCTATCTAGCGGCAATGCGATCAATCCTTATCAACGGCAGGAAAGCTAGCGGCGTGGCTCTGATCTGTCTCATACGTATGATCGTGATAGTTAATACTTTAACCCACTACTGGGCTGGCTTCTAGTAAAATCATTTCTCAATTTACGATTTTACCTAAATGGAGACCTTAATCTTTAAAATGATACCTCATTTATCGATTTCGGTAAGATAAAAAGTCAAATAAATGGCTCGAGTTCCGAATAATTCCTTCCATAATTTATAATTAATCACTGCTTCCATATGGTTGTAACAAACACTGTATTAGTGAATGGTTTTGAGGTCATCAGGAATATAAATCAGGCTTTTCAGCAAAGTGTGAAATAATCATGTATCTAATACTTAATTTCTGTATCTTTCTTTGTTGCTAACCACAATTTTTCAAAGACTTTTACAAAATTCTGGAAAAGTAACTAGAATGTTTGTTTCTTAATATATTTTCTGTTTTTACGTAGACTGTTGCTTGTTTACCTTGAGTAGATCCTATTGCATTAAAAATTTCGTGAGCAGCTTCACAGAGTTGTTTATGAAATTGATAAATCTGGTTATGTAATACGGATATAAATTAAAATTACTTGTGTACATTTCCTTTCATTGCTAAAAGTGCTGGCTACACTTATATTCCTGATAGGGAAGAAAATTTGCATCATTCAAACCACACCTTCCCTCACACTATCAAAACGAGCGTAATACCTAAACAAATACGAAATTAATCAATACTGTTCTGCTGTATAGTTACGCCACTAATGCCGACGGCTGTACCTGGTAATGGTGCAGGGCTACTGCTGACACAACACCGTCTATCAGTTTACCCTTCCAACTCGCAGATCTCGTCTGTTTCTTGTATAATGTTCGGATTCGTCAATTCTTCCGTCATTATTTTTCTCTTAGAATCGGGGTATGCGTCGCCTTGACTCTCGAGAAAATTTCTTTTGGTTCCCGGAGGAATATCTGCTCCACTACAATTCCTACGTTTTCCTAGTGTATGTGTACTTTCAGCTGCGGATAGTTCTTGTAATATTCGATTGGTACGTTTATTTTCTTCCTCTTCTTCCATCCATATCACTTCTGAATATAACTGCTTGCTGCGCCTTCCACGCTCAACCAATTTCCTTTTTCATATTACTTTCCCAAAGAACTTGAATGGTTGACAACACGCGTGCAAGTGGAGTATCTCCGCGGTGACCAAAGAGGAGATGGTGCCGTTACTGTTATCTTCTTCAGACACTGTCTTTGCGACTGTTGTATATTATGAAGAAATTTTTCGAATTTCCTGTTAGAGTGCTATGAAGAATGTTCATCCGGAACAAGTTTAAAGATTCGTCATATTTGCAGTACTGTGGCTTTATTTTTAGTAGAATTTCTCCTTGTCCTACAAATTCCAACTATAGTTTTCTTTTAAATTGTTAGACAGCAACTATAAATTCGAAATGCTAATTTATTTAATATTATTGTCCAGACCAAAAGAATTCTGGGTGCTTGGAAACACTACTGTGCTTAATGTGTGAGTGGTTAACTTTCGGGCTTGGTATTCGGGAGGCCAAGGGTTCGAAGCACTTCCAGCCATTTCGGTTCCCCATTGTTTCCCGAAATCACTCTTTGTTTCCGACTTGTACTATTGCAGAAATATGTCAGCACAAACAGGTTTCAGCACCGCAATCCAGACACACCCACTGCATCGGAACCTGTTATGAGCCTCAAACGTAATTTCTGATACTTATCACAGTTCATATTAATCTGTTTTTTCTTCCGTTTATTTTATTTCATTACTACTTGGCTGAAGGTAATTCCCACCAGTTTGATCTGTTGCGTTGAAGTACTTGCGATAATGGTCAAGGAGACTTGGGCCGCACCTCCCCATTGCGGTTTTGGCGCAGTTTTCCTTAATGTAGGAGGGTCTCAAACTACAGATAGTGAAGCTAGTGTTCCCATGGTTAAACGTGACAATGCTTATCATTTGTAACAGATTAGTGAAAGGCGATTTTTTTAAAAATACGAGTGTTCTCGCTATTTCTGTTAACATAATTCGGCACCTTGAATAATTCGCGTTATGATGTTTTGCTTGAATAGTAGAAACAATTATTTTCCTCACATTGCAGTTAGGACGTTTCACATAGATTGTATGACAGTACAGGTTTAAAGTAAAATGACCCAGAGCCAAGAGCATTTCTTATCCACACTCTGTGACATCTACGATACGTGGGTTTCTTAAATAATAACTGCTGATTTGATGGGTCATAATAGTACAGTTCAACACGCCGTTTTGGAACATTCATTCCAGTTTTGCGAGGCTATAACATCGAACTCTTTAATGGAAACAATCAGGTTCGTGACGATAAGAAGCGCTATTGGATGTACCAAACGGGTCGCCCAGTGGCGTTGAATTCTAAAAACAGCTTTTGCAGGATCCCCCCTCCCCTCCCCTCTCCTTATCTCTCTTACTCATCCATTCATCAAACAATTAACCAGCTTGTGTTATAATTTCTGAAGATTACGTTTACATCCCAATTCTGCCGACAGCGTCTTTCTCAACTGGCTATTTAATTGTTACTACCAGCCCATCTCTTCTGCTGCAGTATATACTACACCGTTCATTCAGTAGGTCACTTGTTCATCATAGAATCATATTATTTGAGGAAACTCCTCGACGACCAGCGAATGAGAATAGGCAGTGCAAGAGAGAAAATGAACGGTTGAGAAAAACTGGCAGCATATAGGTTGTCCTTCCCGGGAATGCCTGTCAACGTTGCGGTAGATTGTGCGCTTCTCGCAATGGATTCCACAGTCACTTTCGAACGAAGAGCCATTCCGCTTGGAAGAAAAATCTACTCGATCTCCAGTATTTGCAATATACTATACACCTCAACTGATTCGTTGATTTTTACTGCCTAACTGTTTCTGACTGACTGAAAAGTTTCTGCTTCTATCGTCGCTCACTCTGGTGGCTCAAACCGTCGTCTGTGCTTGAAGAATTT